>AWOL01S0021625.1:0-15700 GCA_000715115.1 Nicotiana otophora | reverse complement strand
AAAAGAGGCGTTTTAAAGCTTATATATTGCGTCCAAAAGTCGTGAGCTAGAGTTCTCCTAACTTTAGTCCAAATCGTCTTCAGGTGTTGATTGTAAGGTGGATACGACGCATCCACCTCGTCCTCCATTTCTTAACTTTGCATGTGAGGGTAGACGCGACGCATCCACCTTCTCTTCTACTTCCCATTTTTGCATGTGAGGGTGGATGCGCATCCACCCTTCTCTTCTACTTCCCAGTCTCGGATGCTATGACGGACGCTATGGGCCGACTTCACTGCTAAGGTTTCACGAAGGATGATGTTTTTCTAGGTTGGATGCGACGCATCCAACCCTTCTTCCTCTGGCTAGACCACATTTTCTTCATATTTTGCAATCCAAACACCTTAAATTATCACACATAACTTAATTAGTCATAAAACCAATAATTACACCATGTTGGGAGTTTTAAAGATCAAATAACATCAAGAAGTGGTTAAAACATGGGTAAAGTAACATCAACACATATCGAAATATGCCAAACATCACTTTGGCTTCAGAAAAAGATTGGGAAAAGATTCAGACACTCCCGGGCGAGTGTTTGTTGAACAATGCTATGCATAACACCGCGGCGGTACATTCCTTCTTTCCTCTATGATTTCTTCTACTTTTGAACAAATGTATTCTAAGTTTTTCCTCTTCTTATTTTATAGGCCAACTTTCTTACCTCTGAGGGCCTTCAAAGGTTGATTCGTGAGAAGGAAGAACTTACTTCTGAACGAGATCAACTTTTGGCGGAACGGGACCAGACTATTCTCCGCCTCTCGGAATTGGAAACCAGAGCTACTGAGGCCATTGTTTTGGAGGCTCGTTTGCAGCAAAGCGAGCAAGAATTGGTAACCCTCAGCCAAAAAATTGGCCGTTGAAGGTTAATTTTGATGAGGCCAAGGACAAATGGACAGAAGTCCAAAACATCGTTCTTGTTGCTACCGACTGTGAGGCTGCCTCCGCTAAAAGAGTGATTAACTTGGAGGCATCCTTTAACTCCAAAAGTGAAAAGCTTGCTACTATGGAGGCAAAACATTCCCATCTAGAAGATAAGTACAGGAAAACTATCAAGCATAATAGGTTCTTTAGTTCAACTGTCCGCGAGCTTGACGTCAGCCTCAAATCTGCTAGATCCGCCCGGGAAAACCTTTCGCCGAGGTTATTCAACTAAAAGAAGAACTTAAGCATCGAGCGGCTTCCCTCATTATTGAAAAAATTTATTCCATGTGATTCATGAGGAGGAAAACCTTGGAAGAGGCCAAAGTTGGTATCATTGATGTTGATGCTGAAATTGCTAAGGCCCGAGAGCTTGGGTTGACTGCAAAAAATGGACTCCCGGCGCAGTCTGATGCTCCAGGTTCTTTGGTTCTGGTTCTGAGTTTTCGGAAACTGAATAAGGATCGGAAGGCGATGAGGCCGAAGGCCAAACTAGGGAAAGCGTTGAGTCATCGGCGGAACCACCTACTCTACCCGGTAATGCGGATACTTCTCTTCCTCCTGGTTCCGGAGGCGCTGCAGTTTAGCTTTTTCTTTTCCCATTTTGCACTTGTAACATTTTGGCCCGTTCTTGTAAATAAAGACATATTTTCTTCTTTTTGTTCAAGTGCCATTTGAGTCTTACTTTCGTTTGAATATCCATGCAAGCCTTTAACTTTTGCATTTGCTAAAGTATTCTGCGCACATTGTTCAATTCGCGCTTTACTATGTGTAGTCTCAAATGCCTTTTCTTCGAAGCATTTTGATTCCGAGTATTATCCCTTTTACGTGAGGATGTTTATGAATATTTGCACAAGTTTGCTTTTTGCGTCCTTTCCATATGCGGCTTCAGGTGTATTTTTCCCCGATGGTATTTTGGGTTTCGGGAATTGATTCTTCCGGAACCAACCCTTTAACGTGAGGGTTTTTATAAGAGAGGGCCCTCTTATGTTTACGGTGCTCTTGAAGAGGACGTCTCATGTTCATTACGGCACTAACATTTGAAGTACTTGTTTAACTTTCAAATGACAAAATCAGCTCATCGCTCAGACAAGAAACAAGATAAAAGCAAAATGATTTCATTTTATTCCTTCTATTTTCAGAAATTACATAAGCATTTTGCTATGCAGAAAAGAAATTGCCATTACTTGTGGCTATCTTGTACAACTTGTTTCTACGGGGCTGGCTGCGCAGTCCATGATCCCGATGATGCATTTTGTTTCCGAATTTTCATTCTCGGTTGACGTGGCAGTCATTGTTGCCGTATTCTCATATCATTCCCCCAATGTTTGAATGCGAAAAATGTGAATTGGAACATTGAAAGTCTTGTATCTTCGAATGTCCCACCAATGAATTGCTAGGTAATCCTTCACTCGGCAACATATTTTGTTTCCCCTTAGAAATCCATTCTATCGAGCGAAAGAATACCTAACAGTCCTCTAGCAGTTTGTGCCCGTGAACGGTCGGGTAACTTATGTTCGGTAGCAAACTTAACTTCCCGAAGGGAATTTGCTATCGAGCCAAAGATTACCTAATCGTCCCTGAGTGGAAGCTTGTTCGTTTGCCTTGCTATCAAAGGTCTTATTGTTGTTGTCTTTGTAGTATGCTTTTTGTTGCTGCCTTGTTAAAAACTTTGCCAAAAAAACCCAATTGGGACAAAAACTGAACAAAGGGAAAAAGAGTGCAGCACATACTTTCTATTTGAGTGTTGTTCATCAACAATAATATCTTTTGAGGTGTGCCATATTCCAGTTGCTGGGCAACTTGTCTCCATTCTGGTTCTCCAACGCTTATGAACTTTTTCCAGTGACAGCTGAAATCTGGTAAGGGCCTTCCCATGTAGGACCTCGCTTCCCCGTGTTGAGCTCCCGGGTATTTTGTGTTACTTTTCTTAGAACCAAATCTCCTACTTTGAAAAAATGGAAGTTGGCTCTCCAATTGTAATATCACTCCATCCTCTGCTTTTGAGCTGCCATTCTTAGATGCGCCAAGTCCTTGCATCCCTCGAGCAGTTCCAAGTTGATAAGCATTGCTTTGTCGTTTGATTCTTCGTTTGTTTGAGAATATCTCAAAGTGGGTTCACCCACTTCAACCGAGATTAGGGCTTCAACACCCTACATGAGAGAAAAATGAGTTTCTCTTGTACTTGATTTGGTTGTTGTTCGGTAGGCCCATAGGACTCCGGGCAACTCTTTGAGCCATTTGCCTTTTGCTACTTCTAACTTTTTCTTGAGGTTTTGAATGATCACTTTGTTTGTTGAATCCACTTGACCGTTTGCGCTCGGATGATAAGGTGAGGGTGTGATTCTCTTTATTTTCAAGTCTTCGAAGAACTTTGTAACTTTTGCACCAATAAACTGTGGCCCATTATCGCATGCTATCTCTTTTGGTATTTCCGAACCTGCAAATTATATTTTCCCACAGGAAATCGACCACTTCGCGTTCTCCGATTTTTTGATAAGAACTGCTTCCACCCATTTAGAAAAATAATCAATCAAAATTAAAAGAAACCTTACCTCTTCGGAAGCCGGTGGCAGCGGTCCAACGATGTCCATCCCCAAATTCATGAATGGCTATGGGGACAGAACCGAATGCAAGGGTTATGCCAGTTGATGTACTAGTGATGCATAGCGTTTGATCTTATCACATTTTTGTACTAGCGTTCGTGGATTTCTCTCATGACATAGTCAGCTTCTGATACTCATAAACATCGGGCCAGCAGGCCTTGGAAAGCTTTTCTCTACAATTGGCCTTTCCTGAAGCTATAACACGCAGCTTTGGTGCGTAACACCCATGATGCTTTGGGATCGTCGGGCAACTTTCCGTGCTCGAGGTAGTTGATTATTTCGTTTCTCCAGTCCCAGACCAGACTAGCCGAATTCACCTCGTAGTAACTATCCGTATTAAGGACTGAGCTCATCAGTTGTACCACCATTCCGGACTCCGATCCTTTTATTTCCGTCGATGAACCTAAGTTTGCCAATGCATCCGCTTTTGCATTATCCTCTCTCGGGATATGAGTTATTTACCACTCACGAAATCGTGCCAAAAGAGCGTCGTCCTTTACCACGTATTGCTGCATACGTTCTTCTTTGGTATCAAAGATCCCGTAAACCTGATGTACCACCACCTGTGAGTTGCATTTGATTTCTATAACCTAAGAATCAAATCCCTGGGCCAATTCAAGCCCTACAATCAAAGCTTCATACTCTGCTTCATTGTTAGTTAAAGGGATCGTGCTGATGGTTTGCCTTAAGGTTTCACCCGAAGGCGTGATTAAAACTATTTCGAGAGCGGACCCTTTTACGTTCTAGACTCCGTCCATAAATAAGGTCCAAACCCCCGATGCCGATTCCGACACCAATACTGCCTCCTTGGTTGCCAGAGGTAGCCGTCCCGGACTAAAATCACACTTACCGGAACTTCTGAAAGCGCGGGGTAGACTAGCAATATTTTGCCTTCTTTCAGTTGCGAGAGAAATGGAGGGCTTGATAAGTACTTCTTCAAGTCCCTCAAAGCCTGCTGATACTCCGGCGTCCATTCGAAATTGTTCTTCTTTTTGAGTAATGTAAAGAAGCGATGACATTTCTCCGACGACCGGGAAATAAACCTGCTCAAAGCTGCTAACCTTCCTGTGAGTCTTTGGACTTTCTTCACGTTTGATAATTGATCCAGAATATCATCTATGTCCTTGATTTTGTCGGGATTTACTTAAATTTCCCTTTGTGAGACCAGAAACCCCAGGAACTTGCCGGAGCTGACCTCGAACGCGCACTTCTCGGGGTTAAGTGTCATGTTATGCTTCCTCAAGATATAGAATGTTTCTTGAAAATGCTTAAGGTGGTCACCTACATTCAAAGACTTAACGAGCATATCGTCTATATAAACTTCCATGGTTTTTCCTATTTGCTTTTCAAACATCTTATTTACGAGCCGTTGATAAGTAGCTCCGGCATTCTTTTAACCTTAAAGGCATTACATTGTAACAATATGTACAAAAATTTATTATAAATGAAGTCTTTTCCTGATCTTCGAGATTTGTCTTAATTTGGTTGTACCTGAAATAAGCATCAAGGAAACTCATCAGTCTGTGCCTGTCACACCTCCTTTTTCCCGAGGGGATAGGGGATAAGGGAATTTTTCCAATTTAAGTGACATTATTCGAAATGGAATTATTTATTTAATCAGAGTCGCCACTTGGGATAATTATTATGGTGTTTCAAGTCACCGGTTTATTTTAAAATCCCAAATCGAGGAAATTGACTCTATTTTTGGTCTGCGAACATAGAAGACCAGGTAAGGAATTCTGTTAACCCGGGAGAAAGTGTGAGGCACTCCCTAGTTCCGTGATTTTAGCATGGTCGCTCAACTATTAATAATTGGCTTAATTATCTAATTTAATATATATTTGAAACCTATTGTGAAATATTTTTTTTACTTTTAACGTTTTTTGTTAAATATTTAACAACATTTAGTATTTATGAAATTTGTTTGAACAAGTCGCGATGTCGCGCACTAGTTGTTTTTTGTACACATTGCGAATCGCGCCACGTGAAACTCACCCGCGATCTACAACATGTTACGTTTTATTATTATTTGAAGTTCTGGTCGAGTCACGTGAAACGCACACTCAAATTGGGATTTACGTATCGTGACCATGCAACGGGAACCGTACCCATAGGCACGATGATTTATTATTAATCGCACTTAAAGCAAGCTACGATGTTCGAATATTATTCAATTACTAATTTTGAGATTATTGTAAGGTAATGAGGTATGGATATTGTTGTGGAGGAAATGAAGTAAATAAATTATGGAAAAGTTGTATAGCTTGTGAATGTTTATTTATTTTTTGTCCTGGGCAACAATTAGCCCATAAATACGCTAGGGAAGTCCAATTAAAATCTTACACCAATCATGGCCCAACCTAATCTCTTATAAATTTTACTGCTAGCCAATATTTTTAACTAGACTAAATTTATGGTAGGAATAGATAGATATGGGCAGAACCAATTTAGTCACTAAGATAGGAGATCAAAATGAAACTAAAGCATGCTAAAATGGAAAGCCATTACTTCATTGAATAAACAAGAAAAGTAACAAATTAATATATATTCATCAATAAGATTAACCATATGAACTACCAAAAAGGACAATAAATTAATCTTAACAAATACTCAATATGAGAACAAATTAATCTTAGCACACTCATATGCAAACTCGACCATATCATACTCAAATTTAAATTAAAACAGAGTGACCCAGAACATTAATGAGAAAATAAAATAGAAAGAGAAGTGAACCTTTGTATTGATGATTCTGGATTTAAATTACAATCACTCAATGATCGGATAGCTCTCAACTGGACCTTTCGGACCGCGAAAAATGCGAGCGAAAAGTCTCAACTTGCAACCTCAATTGACCTTGCAAAACCGACGATTTAGTGACTATTTTTGGATTTTTTTTGGGGGGAGGGGGGAGGGGAGAGGAGGGGGAGAGGATTAATGATGGCTCAAAAGTGGTCAAGGGCTGGTGGTTTTGGGGTGGTGAAGCTGCTGGTTTTTTCGAAAAAAAGACGAAGAAAGAATGACACGAATAAAATTTTACTGAGCGTAGAACAAGCAAAAATATTTCTCTCCAAATTCCTCCCCTATTTTTTCCTTTCTCTCCTTTTTTTTCTCCTCACATTTCTCTTCTATTTATAGAAAAAGTTTCGCAATTGTTTCAGATTTTTTTAATTATTTTATTTTTTATTATTTTTAAATTAAAAAGAATCCCCACTTCTTATTTTTCTTCTTTTAAAAAAAAATAATTCCCCACTTTTATTTACTATTATTTTTTAATTTCTCACTTTTTTACTTTTATTATATTTAAATTCCCACTTTTTTTACTTTTTTTTTTTATTTTTCACTTATTTTACTTTACTTTTCTTTTTAATTTCCACTCTCTTTTACTTTTTTTTAAAAAAACAATTCAGCTACCTTTATTTTAAATATTTATTTTTTACATTTTCACATTCTTTTACTTTTATTTTTTTAATTTTCCACTTTCTTTTAATTTTTATTAAATAATTTCCACCTAGTTTTACTTTTACTTTTTAATTCTATACTTCTACTTTTCCTATTTTTTATTCAAATTCGAATTTTTTTTAAAAAAAATTAATTATTTTCTTTTTTTAAAAAAAATATTTATTTTAAAATAAAGATAAAAATAAAAATAATATTAATAGTAATAATTGACCTTTTAAATTATTTTAAATTTTTACCCTATATATAAAAAAATGTAACAAAGCTAAAAAATATATATTAAATTTTTAAAAATATTTACACAGTAGAAGGTGATAAAAATTCAAATATAGTCAA
Source organism: Nicotiana otophora (assembly GCA_000715115.1). Classification (NCBI taxonomy): domain Eukaryota; kingdom Viridiplantae; phylum Streptophyta; class Magnoliopsida; order Solanales; family Solanaceae; genus Nicotiana; species Nicotiana otophora. The sequence continues at coordinate 8,339 of AWOL01S0021625.1, read as the reverse complement.
AATTTAAGTGCTCACAGCTGCCCTTTTTTGCTTGGAAACATTAAGAGTTTTCAGCAAAGATTAGGTGAGCCATGTGACTAATTTTTGACCAAACCATTATTCAAAAGGAAAAGAAATAAAAGATAGGGTGCAACCGAGTCCTGGTTTTGGACATCCTACATATCTCGGGTAATAGGGAATCATGTCACGTGTAGTTCAAGGAGAATGGTGGAATGATGAGTTGAGGAGTCGAGTGAGGTTCTGTCGAGGCTACGGTCTGCGGTCCTGCTATTATATCAAAATAAATAAGAAACTAAACAAGCCTATCAGTTTTGAGCTACAAGATTCATATCTATGAGTCTTCTGAAACTTGATCTTGAGTCTTGACTGGTTCTTCATGCAGACTCTGATCTAAACCTTGATGCTCGCTAGATGTAGGTTCTAGTTCATTGTTCTATAGCTTTTTCTAATCAAAACGGGACTTCAATGCTCGTGGCTTCAGTCATGTCTTGAGTATTTCACATCTTTTCAACTACTTTTGCATTTTGGATTCACTTATTTTTTCTTTTTTTTTTTATTCTGAATTGAGACTTCTTCTTTTGGTCATCTCGAACCCTGTGCCTCGAGGTAAAACCTACTCAGACACCAAAACAAACAATAAAATGAAATTTTTCTGCCCCAGTTTGCACTAGGAAAATTTCGTGAGCTATTGTAACAAAATTCTAAACTACTTCTTTATTAAATGCAATAAAAGGTAGGGAGTGGTGTACACCGAAAAAGTCATGCTTTGTTTTGGATGGTGTTCCTTTATTGTCAAAAGGATGTCTCAACTTAGGATTGGTGTACCTTATATTGGGAAAATATGGCCAGGGAATAGGATACCCTATATTGGCAAAGATATGAGAGAGTGGTGTACCTTGCATTTAGGATCAAATCATCTAGGGAGTGGAGACCCTATGTTGGAAAAGCGACTAGGGAGTGGAGACCCTATGTCTAAAATAATCATCAACTAGGGAGTGGAGACCTTATGTGGGAAAAGAGACTAGGGAGTGGAGACCCTATGTCTAAAATAAAATCAACTAGGGAGTGGAGACCCTATGTTGGAAAAGAGACTAGGGAGTGGAGACCCTATGTCTAAAATAAAATCAACTAGGGAGTGGAGACCCTATGTTGGAAAAGAGACTAGGGAGTGGAGACCCTATGTCTAAATTAAAATCAACTAAGGAGTGGAGACCCTATATTGGAAAAACAACTAGGGAATGGAGACCATATGTCTAAAATAAAATCAACTAGGGAGTGGAGATCCTATATTGGAAAAAAGACTAGGAAGTGGAGACCCTATGTCTAAAATAATTTCAACTAGGGAGTTGAGATCCTATGTTGGAAAAGAGACTAGGGAGTGGAGACCCTATGTCTAAAATAAAATCAACTAGGGAGTGGAGACCCTATGTTGGGAAAGAGACTAGGGAGTTGATACCCTATGTCCAAAATAACTTCAACTAGGTAGTGAAGACCCTATGTTGGAAAAGATACTAGGGAGTGGAGACCCTGTGTCCAAAATAACTTCAACTAGGGAACGAAGACCCTATGTTGGAAAAGAGACTAGGGAGTGGAGACCCTATGTCCAAAATAACTTCAACTATGGAGTAAAGACCCTATGTTGGAAAAGTGACTAGGGAGTGGAGATTCTATGTCTAAAATAATCATCAACTAGGGAGTGGAGACCCTATCTTGGAAAAGCAGACTAGGGAGTGGAGACCCTATGTCTAAAAATATCAACTAGGGAGTGGAGACCCTATGTCTAAAAATATCAACTAGGGAGTGGAGACCCTATGTAGGAAAAGCGACTAGGGAGTGGAGACCCTATGTAGGAAAAGCGACTAGGGAGTGGAGACCCTATGTCTAAAATAATCATTAACTAGAGAGTGGGAGACCCTATGTTGGAAAAGCAGACTAGGGAGTGGAGATCCTATATCTAAAAACATCAACTAGGGAGTAGAGACCCTATGTAAGAAAAGCGACCAGGGAGTGGAGACCCTATGTCTAAAATAATCATCAACTAGGGAGTGGAGACCATATATTGGACAAGCATACTAGGGAGTGAAGACCCTATATTGAAAAAGCAGACTAGGGAGTGGAAACCCTATGTCTAAAAATATCATCTAGGGAGTGGAGATCCTATGTTAGAAAAACAGATTAGGGAGTAGAGACCCTATGTCTAAAAATATCAACTAGGGAGTGGAGACCCTATGTTGGAAAAGAGACTAGGGAGTGGAGACCCTATGTCTAAAATAAAATCAACTAAGGAGTGGAGACCCTATATTGGAAAAACGACTAGGGAATGGAGACCATATGTCTAAAATAAAATCAACTAGGGAGTGGAGATCCTATATTAGAAAAAAGACTAGGAAGTGGAGACCCTATGTCTAAAATAACTTCAACTAGGGAGTTGAGACCCTATGTTGGAAAACGCAGCTAGGGATTGGAGACCTTATACTACCATGATTTTGTTTTTAATTTCATATATTTTTTTAAGAGAATGAGTAAAATGTGGGAAAGAGTTTGGAGAAGACTTCTCTTTTGGATCGGAGTTGTCGCTGTTGCAAAGCTGTTTCTAGCTCACGCGTTGTTTCTTCTTCCTTTTTTTTTAGTTGCGCCTGCTTCTTGCAAGGCTGCTTTTGGATTGCACCTATTTTCATGTGGTTCAAACAAAGAACAATTTGTTAGTTTGAAACGGTAGTTGGTTTTGCGGCCTTGAGTGTTTCAGTCACTTGATCTCGACCCGTCTTCTTTGATGGTACTTTCAGCTGCAACTAGTTATTCCCTGAACACCGATTTCATTTCTAGCCCTAGAGAACCCTTGGCTTTTCCAAAACTTTACCATGATGGTTGGTTGCATGGGACTTAGCCTTTTTCAGCTTCATTTTGCCTTTGTAGGCTTTTCACTTCTTTCTTATAAGTTTAACTTGAGAGTATTGGTGAACCTTTGGCTTTTCAAACTTTGCCAAGACGGTTAGCCACATGGGACTTAACCTTTTCAACTTCATTTTGCCTTTGTAGGCACTTCAATTTGATTTTCTCCTTCTAAGAGCTTTTGATTTTGGAGGATCGGTCGCCATATCCAGTCGGGGTTTTGATGCCACTACTGAGGCTGGGTGCCTTTTTTGCATATTGGCTTGTATCAAGTGAGAACCCTGTAAATCAGTCTTACCATCCCTTCTTCGTCTTAGTTTTGGAACAGAGTTAGACTGCAAAGGATCCAAAGAAAAGCAAACAATGGAATGGACAAATGAATTTAGACGAGAGGTATCCCTTTCGGGGAAAATAAAGAAGGACTTATTTGGAGTGCATGCAGACTTCAATGAACATGACATGCTTCTTGGACTGGATGCCTGATTTGTGTAAACAGTCCAACTCTCAAAAATTCATCACAACTTATGCCTCAAAATCGAGAAACCTTGCCACGACTCTGTCGATGCCTATGGTTGTGAGGATCCTCTTTTCGATCAGTGGCGCCCTTTGCGGGTTTTCACCAGCTGACCTCTCTCAATTCTCTTCTCATCATCGCCTTATAGTGCTCTTTGCGAGTTTTCACTAACAAGGCTCTCTCATTTTTAATTTCTCTGCTTACCATTGCCTTACGGTGCCCGTGAGGATTTCACCAATAAGACTCTCTCATTTTATTTATCTCATTTTGATTGTAACAGCTCCAAGCGGCTGTATCCTCCAATTTTGAACCTCTTTGCCGATTGATCAGAAGGACTTGAACAGGATTTGGGGTAAAAAGAATTTGGATTGAATTACAACTTTGGAACCATTCGGGCGAAACCATCGCCGAACCATTATAACATCTGCCCCAGTTTCACTTTTGGGGGAATTTAGATTTTTATTTTGGTGTGACTGAACCCGAGAGAGAGGCTGCCTACGTATCCTTTCGGAATCAAGTCGAACGTAGTTCAAAAAACTTTGTTTCTGATTTTCTTTTATTTTTCCTTTTTTTCCTTTTTCTTTTTTTTTTCAATTTTCATTTTGCCTTTTTATTTATAACACTTTCAGGTTCCAAATAGGGTAATCAAAGAAAGGGAACCGACTCAAAGTTTTTGCAAAGGATTGGTAGTGTTTGGATAGTGAGAAAGAAAGCCTTCATCATCCCAATCGGAGTATGTTAAAGTTGTGAAAGTAGTCAAACGTAATACCTTTTGACCGCATCTGCATTGACAGTTGTCTCAAGATCATTTGCTTCGATGTCTCCCAAATACAACGCTCCCTTCAGCAACACTCTTCTTATAATGTATGGACCTTTCCAATTAGGAGCAAATTTTCCTTTGGCTTCTTCATGATGCGGGAGAATACGTCTCAAAATGAGTTGCCCCACTTCAAATTTTCCAGGCCTCACTTTCTTGTCGTAGATACGGGTCATTCTTTGTTGGTACAACTGCCCATGACAAACTGCATTCAATCATTTTTCATTAATCAGTGTCAATTATTCCAATCGGTTCTAGACCCAATCTTTATCCTCAATCGCGACTTCAACAATGATCCGAAGAGAGAGAATCTCAACTTCATATTTATTTTCTTACAAACCTTGTCTTCAAAACATTCTGCTTCTTGATTCATTATTTCGAGGTGTGACAGCATTTTAGGATCTGGGCATAAAGTCCGCAAGCATGTCATGTTATTAAAATCTGCATTAACAGAACTTTAAAGTGAATTATAAAAAATGACAAAATTAAGAAAAGAGACATTCTTGGGCAATGAAATATTAATTTTATTTTTTTTTATTTTTTATTTTTATTTTTAAAGATATACGAGTTTACATCGGAAAGTAAGACAATAAAGTAAAACATTCGGATCACACCCTGAGATATTCCAGATGCAGAAAGGATAGCAAGACTGGCTACCAAAACTCCCGTATGATGGGGAACTTTCAGGCTTGGCGACCATTTTTCGGCTTTTGTTCTGTCTCGATAATGGTTGCAATGACCTTCAGTGCTGGAACAAATTCCTCATCTCTCCAATTTCTGTTCGTCAAACCCTCTGAACCACTCTGAACGCCCTGTGATGTGGCCTTAAAGGCAGCATGACTCAAGATTCGGCCCGTTTTTAAACCTTTTTCGACCATCTCCCCAATTTTGATAGCCTCGGCGAACGGTCTACCCATAGCAGACATCATGATCTAGAAGTAGTCCGCCTCTTGGGACTGTAGGAAAACTGTAACTATTTCTGCTTCGTCCATTGGAGGCTTTACCCTCACGGCTTGATCGCCGCATTTCACAGCATATTCACGGAAACATTCCGCGATTTTCATTTTCACATTGGACAAAACATTCTCCTTTTGGATTTTTTTCACTTTTGCCTTTTATTTTGGTATTTTTCGCTCTTTGTTTTTCTTTGTTATTTTTGTCACTCCTTTATTTGTTTTTCTTTCTTCTTTTTTTTTACTCAATTTATTTAATGGCTATAATCGAATCCGATGGGGATTGCCTACGTATCATGACGATGCATGAATCAGATCTTGCGTAGTTCGGGGAAAGATCAGGAATAAAAGAAATAAACTAACTCATTTTTTGGATTTTAAATTTATTTTCTTTTTTAAAAAAAAAATCCGAAAGAAAGACTTATAAAGAAGAAAGAAAATAATTTTGAATTTCGATTTTTTTTTTGAGAAGTTTTGAAAACAAAGACTTCTAAAGAAGAAAGAATTTTTTTCTTGAAATTAGATTTATATTTTTTCGGAGAAAGACTTCTAAAGAAGAAAGAATTTTTTTCTTGAAATTAGATTTATATTTTTTCGGAGAAAGACTTCTAAAGAAGAAAGAATTTTTTTCTTGAAATTAGATTTATATTTTTTCGGAGAAAGACTTCTAAAGAAGGAAAGAAAAATAAAAAAATATATTTTTGAATTTTGATCTGATTTTGTTTTTCGAATGAAAGTCTTCTAAAAAGAAAGAAAATATTTTTAGTTTTAAAATTTTATTTATTTGGGATTTTCTAAGGAAAGTCTTCTAAATAAGGAATTAAAGAAAAATATTTTTGGATTTTTTAAAATTGGGGCCGGAACCGATGAGGTTTGCCTACGTATCTTACATCCGGTGAGAATCAGACCCGCGTAGTTCGGTCAGTTTTGACGGAACAGGGGAAGAAGCATGACTTTTGAAAATATTGGCTTATTGTATTTCTCTTTTTTTTTAAAATAATTTCGGCAAAGTTTCGAATTTTTCAAATACCTACCTTTCACTATTATTATTTATTTTTTATTTTCTTTCCATATTCTAGAAAGCGGTCAACATGCAAGTCAAAATAAATATATGCACAAGTAGCACGTAAAAATGTATCAGGTTGGTCTTTTATATTGGGTACACCTGAGTCCCCAAAGTCAAATGCACGTGATGCAAACAAACACACCTACTAAGGATCCAGCATGAGGTTATGTCATTCTAAGTTTAAATCCTAGGTGTATTGTTCTAGACCTGGCTTACCCGAGCGGACAACTCGAGCCGAGGGGGGCAGCGTACCGAAAATACAAAAGCTTCACCGGCTTTGTAACTTGTCCGATCCTCGTTCTAAAATTAGGGTATGACTCTAACACAAAAGAAGCCACGCGAAGTGCACGCTTTCTAGAAGATTTAGAAGATTGAGAGAGAAGAAGGATTTTCGTAACAGTTTATATACAGTTCACAAAATATCAAAGCGGTAAAAAGCGACATTTAGCACATTAGGCTCAAACACGTAAAAATCAGATAATAAACAAAAGCCAAGTATAAAAGTCATCTAAGCTCGAATTCTGAACCCTGAACCATAGATTCTGGGTTCTTGTTCCACAGCACAGTCGCCAGAGCTGTCACACCTCCTTTTTCCCGAGGGGATAGGGGATAAGGGAGTTTTTCCAACTTAAGTGACATTATTCGAAATGAGATTATTTATTTAATCAGAGTCACCACTTGAGATAATTATTATGGTGTCCCAAGTCACTGGTTTATTTTAAAATCCCAAATCGAGAAAATTAACTCTATTTTTGGTCCGTAAACATAAAAAACCAGATAAGGAATTCTGTTAACCCGGAGAAGGTGTGAGGCACTCCCGAGTTCCGTGATTTTAGCACGGTCGCTCAACTATTAATAATTATCTTAATTATCTAATTTAATATATATTTGAAACCTATTGTGAAATATTTTTTTTACTTTTAATTGCTTTTAGTTAAATATTTAATCGCTTTTAGTATTTATGAAATTTGTTTGAACAAGTCGCGATGCCGCGCACTCGTTTGTTTTTGTACATATTGCGAATCGCGTCACGTGAAACGCACCCGCGATTTACAACATGTTAATTTTTATTATTATTTAAAATTCTCGTCGAATCACGTGAAATGCACACTCGAATTGGGATTTACATATCGTGACCATGCAACGAGAACCGTACCTATAGTCACGATAATTTATTATTAATCGCGCCTAAAACAAGCTACGATGTTCGAATATTATTCAATTACTAATTATGATATTATTGTAAGGTAATGAGGTATGGATATTGTTGTGGAGGAAATGAAGTAAATTAAATATGAAAAAAGTTATCTAGCTTGTGAATGTTTATTTATTTTTGGTCCTGGGCAACAATTAGCTCATAAATACACTAGAGAAGTCCAATTAAAATCTTACACCAATCACGGCCCAACCTAATCTCTTATAATTTTACTGTTAACCAATATTTGAAACTAGACTAAATTTATGGTAGAAATAGATAGATACGGGCAAAACCAATTTAGTCACTAAGATAGGAGATCAAAATGAAACTAAAGCATGCTAAAATGGAAAGACATTACTTCATTGAATAAACAAGAAAAGTAACAAATTAATACATATTCATCAATAAGATTAACCATATGAACTACCAAAAAGGATAATAAATTAATCTTAACAAATACCTAACATGAGAACAAATTAATCTTAGCACACTCATATGCAAACTCGACCATATCATACTCAAAGTTAAATTAAAACAGAGTGACCCAGAACATTAATGAGAAAATAAAATAGAAAGAGAAGTAAACCTTTGTATTGATGATTCTGGATTTAAATTACAACCACTCAATGATCAGATAGCTCTCAACTGGACCATTCGGACCGCGAAAAACTCGAGCAGAAAATCTCAACTTGCAACCTCAATCGACCTTGCAAAACCGACGGTTTAGTGGCTATTTTTGAAATTGTTTTTTTGGGGGTTAATGATAGCTCAAAAGTGGTCAAGAGCTTGTGGCTTTGGGGTGGTGAAGCTGCTGGTTTTTTCGAAAGAAATACGAAGAAAGAATAACACGAATAAAATTTTACTTAGCGTAGAACAAACAAAAACATTTCTCTCCAAAT
>AWOL01S0021617.1:172145-191941 GCA_000715115.1 Nicotiana otophora | reverse complement strand
AACTGACAAAGCATAGACGAGACTAAAAACGTAATTGAACTAAGTATTAAAACCAACTTGATGGGAATGAATTCGATTTGTGCAAACTAATTACTAAACAAACAACTAAATTCACAAACTAATGCTCAAAACAGAACGAGCATCGTTAACAATCGGACAACAACTAACAACAACTAAATAATCGACTAACTAAGTGAACAATTTAACTAATACACTAAAGATCATGTTTAAATCAATAACGAATCTAACAAACCACTAAACTAAATAGAGATAACTAATTAAATAAACCTAACTTGAAACTCTAATTAACAAGAAATAACCAAAACAGAAAAATCAAAAAAAAATCAGAAACTAATCTACTAATATAAAAAAAAAAATCAGAAATTAATTAAAGAGATGACGATTATACCTAACAAGTATGCTTGAAGCCATTCGAGCCACGAGAAGACGCCGGAGATGCTAAAAGGTGACTACCCGACTCCGAAATACACGTTTCTTTCGGATAGATGCTAGAACGAAATGCGTTTCAGCATCTCGCCAAAAGAAACGAGTGTCTTTGAGTCGAAAAATAGCTAAGATGGGGGTTCGGGGCATTTTGGCGGTGGTGAGGCGGTGGAGCCATGGCGGCGGCGAGGAGCGGGCCGGCGGCGACGGGGATTTTGGGGGTGAAATGGGTAGGAAAAGATAGGTCTCGTGGAGCTCTATCCATTCATGTATGTATTGTAGGGTGGTGTTGGCCGGAGCTTCAAGAATTTGGACCAAAAAGTGACGGCTAAAGTTTCTTAGATCTAAAATTCAAGGAGTTTGAGGGGTTTTTGAAGGAATTGGTTTTGAGATATGGGAAGAGGAGGTTGTGGAGATTATATGGTGTTAATTTGGAGGTGTTTGGAGGTGGTCCGCCGCCGGTGGGTGATTTCGGGCGGCGGCGGCGAAGAGAAGAGAGAGAAAAGAGAAAGAGTTATGGGGGAAATGAGGGAATTTTTTCATATTTTTGAGGCTTTAAATATCTCTTGAGAGATCAAATATGGACCATTAGATTAAGGGGTGAGATTTGATCTTGGATCACTTAATGAAACGACGTAGATTAATTCACCAATTGAATAGTTAGTTAATTCATAAAATGCACAAATAAAGAAAGAACTATTTTTTGGTATTTTTATGATAGAAAATATGCAATCAAAGACACAAAAATTAGGAAATATAATTAAAGCAACAAAACACTAATGACTTTAGGAGGTGTTAAAGTAGTACAAAAATTAGGTATTCACAAGATCTAGTGAAGATCAACGGCCAGGATCGCCTGACACTTAAACGACGTCGTTTGGTTTAGTGATGGAGCGGACCGGTTTGGGGGTATTGGGCTTGGGCGTTTTTGGGTCAATTTTGGGGATTGAGCTGGTTTTTACACTGGCCCAGTCCGATTAAATTACTTAAACCCCCTAATTAATTTAATTAATTCCAAAAATCTAATTAACTTAAAAAATCCTAGTTAAGTACTAGGCTATCTTAATTTGTAAAATTAAACCAACTATCTATTTGTATTATTTATATAATTAGTTAATCTTCAATTATTAAAAGGAAAAGTTACTAATTTTGATACTAAAACTAAAAAATGTCAAAAATAAATCATTTTTGTGATTTTCTTCTAATAATATGATGAAATCATGTAATTAAATGCTAAATTCAATTAAAACTCCAATAATGCTCTATGATGAGGATTTAAATATTTTTGTTATTTTCTATGATTTCGAAAATGCTAAAAATGCGTGAGAAATGCAAATAATTGCGAATAATTAATAAAAATCTAATAAATATGAATAATTTATTTATTAATTTTGTAGGAATATTTTGGTAGGGTAAAAATTACATGCTCACAACACTTATCCTAAAGATAAAAAAATCCAGCTTCTATAAAGGATTATAGGCCTATATCCTGTTGCACCACATTGTATAACATAATCTTTAAGATTTTAACAAAGAGATTACAGATGGTCATAAAAATCTTGGTGGATAGTTGCCAATCAGCTTTTGTGCCAAGGAGGATTATTACGGACAACATAATACTTAGTCATGAATTGGTCAGAGGCTATGTGAGGAAAGGTATTTCACCACGATGTATGATGAAATTGGATATGCAGAAGGCTTATGACTCCCTTGAATGGGTGTTCTTAGAACAGATTTTGAGTGGTATGGCATTTCCTCGTACTTTTGTGAGGTAGATTATGATGTATGTGAAAAGTGTCTCTTACTCTATACTTCTTAATGGCAAGTCAACGGAACCATTTCAAGCAAGGAGGGGGCCAAGGCAAGGGGATCCTTTATCTCATTTTCTCTTTATTTTAGCCATGGAATACTTGACTAGAATTTTGAAGGGCCTAAGTCAAATACTAGATTTCAACTATCACCCAAGATGTGATAAGATGCAAATAGTGCAGCTAGGCTTTGCTGATGATCTTATCTTGTTTTGCAGAGGTGATTTGATTTCAGTGAAATTATTGTATGAGTACTTCTTCCAATTTTCTCAGGCTTCAAGACTTTCTCTGAACAAAGCCAAGAGCTCTATATTCTTTGGAGGAGTACCAGAAACTGCACAACTAGCTATTCTGGATAATGTGGGATTTTCTAAAGGTGAGTTGCATGTAAAATACCTAGGGATTCCTCTTAGCACAAAGAGGTTGCCAGTGGCACAATGTCAACCCCTACTTGATAGAATGTTGGGGAAAATTACTTCATGGACCTCTAAATTTCTTACTTATACTGGAAGGTTACAGCTTATTAAAAGCATCCTCTTTTCTATTCAAACCTTTTGGTGCCAAATCTTTATTCTACCTAAAAAGATTTTATACTTGGTAGAAACTCTATGTAAAAGATATCTTTGGACTGGTGGTAATGAATTGAGCAAAAAAGCACTGATATCATGGGAAAAAGTATGCAAGCCAAAATCAGCTGGAGAATTTAACATAATTGATATTTGTATATCGAACAAGGCATCAATCTGTAAGCATTTCTGGAATCTATGCAATAAGAAAGATAGATTGTGGATCCAATGGGTTCGCATGTATTATGTCAAAGATAAATTGTTATGGGATATTAATCCTACACAAGCTTCTTGGGTGGTAATGAAGCTAATGAAGGCAAGGGACCTTTAAAGCGGCTGGGTATAACTATGAAGATATAAGGAACATGCAGCAATTCTCAATCAAGAAGCTTTATAACAAGATGAGAGGAGAGTTTCAGAAAGTTAGTTGGAAGATAATGGTGTATAACAACTATGGATGTCCTAAATGGATTTTGTGCTACAATTGGTGGCTCATGGTAGGTTGTACACAAAGGACAAATTGTCAAAATAGGGTATTGTTCAGGATCTAATATGCCTTTTATGTGATAGTGAAGATGAATTCATAAAACACTTATTTTTTAAGTGTGCTTACTCTGCTGAATTATGGAGTAGACTACTCAAATGACTAGAGATTCAAAGAGCACCAATGGGATGGGGTCATGAGCTCAACTGGGCAATCATAAATGCAAAAGGAAAAAATGTAAAAGCTGAAATCTACAAGATGGTGATGGTCGGGAGTGTCTATTACTTATGGCAGGAGAGGAACCAAAGAATCTTTCAAGGAAAACACAGAGGCATTGAAGTTATGAGCAAGCTAATTGTCCAGGACATCCATTTTAGAGGAAATTGTTATGCCAAGATTGCTGGACATTTGAAACTCTTGAATTTTTACCCCTAGGGATGTTAATGTAAAGCCGTAAATAGGGGTGGAGGGAGAGGCAGGTGCCAACAGCTATAGGAAGTTAGGTTGTTCAGCAAGTGTGAGCTTCACAAAGTATAATTTTAGATAATTTTTAATTTGCTTTCAAAGACACATTACTTACCATGTAATAAGATAAGACAGAATTGGGGCACTTTTATAATGAATGACCTATACAAAGTTACAAACAATGAAACAACATATCAAGTACAGTGAATTGTGAAGATCTCTATATAATGACCTCTTTTGTTTTGTTTCTTTGGTGATAATGAGGGCTATATTTCCTTCATCAACTTGTACTATTTGGAGTATATGTTATGACATTTATTATTTACGAATTTGTCTCTGCTTCTTCTCGGTTTAAACTACAAAAAAAAAAGTTTGGTGAATTACTACTTTCTCTTTACTTCATAAAAATTAAATAAATCTCCCTCTAATTAGACATGTACCTAATTACCCCACTTCAATTAACTAACATTTCACAAACTTCCATTACCACGAGTCTTTACAACTGTCCAATACAACGATTTTAGAAGAAAAGTGTTTTTTTCATAAATCTGAAAACAATAGGATTTTTTTTTTTTTTTTTTGTATATTATTAAAAAATGCTTCCATGTAGATATCTACAAGCAGACAAGGATGAATTAGTTACCATTACGTTAGTTCTAACTACTGTATGTAATAATTTGGCAATGCTTGGAAACTTGTGTGTTGTTAATAACAACAATACTGGTGTAACTACATTTTATTATTAATATATAATCATCCTATTAAGCAGCAAATAATGTGACCAATTCATTTAAGATAAAGAAGTATGATCAATTGATAAACTCTTAAAAAAGAGAGTATAAAGCACACAAAAAAATATAAATCGAAAAGTTCAGTAGTCTGATTTGATTAATAAATCAACCTAGTCGATTTAGTTTTGATAAGCAAAAATTAACTCAAATATTCCTGCTTCTTTGTTCCTAGAGAAATTGACTACGGGTGACAACATATAATAGGAATACAAATTTTTGGCCTTAGATTACGCTCTAATTTACGCTCTATCATAACAACTTTTCCATTGTTACTTGAATCAAACCTCAAATGGAACCCTTCGTTATATACTCCAAACCTAATACTACAATATACCTGACGTCTACTCCGTTATCTAAAGCCTGAAGCCTTACAACTCTCCTATTAAACCCTCCAACCTGACTGCCAAATCCTTCTTCAATAACGATAGAAACATATTTTCGACTACTCTGAAACTATTTACTGTTTTCTGAGTGTATTTATATTTCCAACTGAGTGCAACTGTATTGTATTCCATTTGATGTTTTTTTATTTATTAAAAAATAGTTCTAGTTTTCATCTTATATATCAATGTATCTCTAACATATATATATTTGTGTATATTCACAAAACAATTATGTGTTATCCATTGAGATATACAAAGAAAGAAAATAATTTTTTATATACAATTTGATATACAAAGAAGAAAATTAATTTTTTGTATACACAAAGAAGAAAAATAAATTTGTGATATACATTTTAGTATATACGTTATTTGATGTGTTATATACTATAATGTACAAAAAATATAATTATTTCGTTGTTATATACATTGATATAGAGATCACAATAAATTTTAAGCAACTATATTTGTAATTTCATATTAGATATATAAATAAGGAAAAAAAAATTTTAATATACATTTTGATATATACAAAGAAGTAAAATAAAATTGTGATATACATCTTGATATACATATTATTATTGTGATATACGTTTATTGGCCAGACAGTGCAAATATTTATAACTGCTAATTATGTGGGAGCCAAAATTTGCAACTCGGAAAACGGTATAAAAGAGGGCCGGTATTTCAATTGGGCTTTAGATAGAAATCAACCCGACCCACGTTGGACGCTACGAGAACAACTCCCTCAGCAAGTAAACCCAATTCCTTTCAAGTTTCAGCGAACAAACACCGATTTCTCAGTTTAATCTTCTGATTGTTGGTTCTTTCTTCAATCGTTAATCATGGTGCTTGAGGTCTGTATCTTGCTCTTGTATTTCAATTTCAGTTCTATCTTTATAATGTCGTAGCAAATTAAAATTAGGGTTTATTCTGTTAACGTTTTTTCTATCAGGCGACAATGATCTGCATCGACAATTCGGAGTGGATGCGAAACGGTGATTATTCGCCCAGTAGGTTTCAAGCTCTAGCTGATGCAGTTAATCTCATCTGTGGTGCCAAAACCCAGGTATTCTATTTTTTTCTTCAAGTTATACTCTTTCTAGGGTTTTGTTATATATTTAGATGATCTATTGACCTTTTAGTGAAAAACAATTGGGCTTTATTTTTACTGTCCTTTTTTTTGATGTGGGAACTCTTTATGCAGTCTAATCCTGAGAATACAGTTGGAATTTTGACTATGGCCGGTAAAGGAGTTCGAGTGTTAGTCACTCCCACCAGCGATCTTGGAAAAATCTTAGCTTGCATGCACGGTAAGTCCCTATTCCTATATTTTGTTGATTTCCTTGATAATTTTCTGCGTTAAGGGCCATTATGGTCGCTTTTCTAGTTCTGTAAGTTTTTTTAGACCCTGTTTTTGGAAGATATTGGGGCTCTAGGTTTTGATGTAACTAAAACTTGTGAGCACAGGGGATTCTTATTTATCAAAAAGGAAAAAGAAGTAACTGGAAAGCGGTAAGTTGAAGAGAGCTGAGATGGAGGGAGATCTTTTTAAATGGCTTTCTCTTAAAGAATTGAGATTGCTGCTATTGTTTTTTTTTTTTCACAAACTCTGTTTTGGGTGTAACACATCATATTTGAAGAGAGCATGTGTAGTTAGGATTATGATAATATATCATTTGAGGCGCCAATCACTTGTTGTATGCCTTTTCAAAAAGGAAATACTGTAAATAAGGATGATAGCTAACTGAAATAAAATAAGGTACTTGTGTACGTCTACTTAAATATTGGATATTTAGGTGTAATATTGAAGCTTCTTCCTATTTCGAAGAAATTAAAGACGATCTGAGGAAAAACAAGATGACTGAGTCATGGAGGGCGCTTTGAACCGCAACTAATGATGCTCCTACGCCTTCTCTGCCAGTATCCTCTGTCCTGCATTTACTGTACTGAAAAGAGGAAGCTTTGAAGTGTCAAGTAAAATGAAAGAACAAGAAATAGGGTGGATGGGCTGGAAAGAGGGAGATGATATGTCATTTATCTGTAAAGCGTAATAGAGTATCAATTTAGGAGAGTCAAGTAGGGTGCTAGGTCGGCCGTGAGCGTGATGGTCTGTTGGAAAATATTCTCCAAATTTTTCGCACAAAAAGACACATAATATAATTTACATTAATGTATTATTAATTTGATTTACCTATTAGCTTAACTTATTCAACTTGAGGAGAAAGTTACTCAAAGATAGTTCGAAAACCCATTTTGTGCTCGAGTTCTATACTAATGCATGATAGGAGTATCTTTCAAGTCTTAGGGTGTTTGACAAACTTTTTATCTTCTAATAAGCTTTTTTAGTTGCTAACCTGGCCTTGTTTCCCCTCATTAAGGATTAGAGATAGGTGGTGAGATGAATTTGGCTGCTGGTATCCAGGTAGCCCAGTTAGCTTTGAAGCATCGGCAAAACAAAAAGCAACAACAAAGGATCATTGTTTTTGCTGGCAGGTGATGTAACTGTGCTTTTCTCTGTATTATCTTTGCTGCTGCAACTTTTGATCATTCTATTAACATTTCACGTGTTTTCAGCCCTGTGAAATACGACAAGAAGGTCCTGGAGATGATTGGGAGAAAGTTAAAGAAGAATAGTGTAGCTCTTGATGTCGTTAATTTTGGTGAAGATGATGATGGGAAAGCTGAGAAGCTAGAGGCGCTAGTTGCTGCGGTTAATAACAACGAGAGCAGTCACATCATTCATGTTCCTGCTGGTCCTAATGCTCTCTCTGATGTGCTTATAAGGTTACCCATAATATGACCATCTTTTTTATCATAACTAAACAAGATTTCATAACATGTACTTGTGAAAAGCAATTCTTTAATAAACTGTATCCCTCATCTGGCATTGGCAGTACTCCTATTTTCACTGGTGATGGTGAGGGTGGAAGTGGATTTGCAGCAGCAGCTGCAGCGGCTGCCGCTGGTGGAGTGTCTGGGTTTGACTTTGGTGTAGATCCTAATTTGGATCCTGAACTTGCTCTAGCACTCCGAGTTTCAATGGAGGAGGAAAGGGCGAGGCAAGAAGCAGCTGCAAAGAAGGCTGCAGACGAAACTGCTCCACAAGAGAAAGGAGAAACGTCCCAGGATGTTACTATGGCTGAAAATGTCAATGTTGGAACCCCTGAACCCGAAAACAAGGCAACTGATCTAATGGTTTGTATCTTATCTGTCATATTCATGTCTGTAGCCTCCTTTGAGTAAAAGCTTGAAAAAAGAATAAAATGTTGTTCTTTAAATTTGATTTTTCCTATCAATTAAGTTTGAGATGGGTTGGGTTTATTGGCATTTTCCTGCTTTTTTGAGGGAACAAGGGGGGAAGGTGGGATGTGCAAGAATGTATTGGTTAACCAAACCGTGGATCCACATCAGTATTCTGGAATTGCATGTTATCCTCTATTTTCTTGAGCTTTGTTCTGATAAGTTTTCTTGAGCCTTCTTAAATACCTTGGTAATTTTTGTTCCGGTATTGTATTTTACCTCGTTCACGCTTATGCCAGAGGATATTGTTTCCTGTAACTTGTGTTGAAATTTCTGTAATAAAAGTGAGTGTTAGCTTGAAGGTTTTGTAATGCTTGGCCTTTTGGAAGCCAAGATGAAACTAACACAAGAATTATAATTGGATCTCTTGCAGGAAGATGAGAATGCCTTGTTACAGCAAGCCCTTGCAATGTCGATGGATGATGCTTCCTCTAATGTTGCTACACGAGATACTGACATGTCGGAAGCAGCTTCCGAAGATCAAGACTTGGCACTTGGTACGTTAGGATCTATGCAGGCTTAAATGGTTGCTTTGCTGGTATCCCATCACAATCTCATAGATATATAGTTGTAACTGTCAGCAAATATACCTAATCGCGATTAGTTCATGTTACAATACTTATTCCTTGTTTTCTTGCATATCTCAACCTCTTCTAGTATTTGTTCGATTTATAGACTATATGGTTAGTAGAATGTGCCCAACTAATCCTGCAATTGTGTATGTATTTCTAAGAATCTCCTTGAAAACAATATTATTTTGAAAAGATAAGTTTGAAGAAAGAGAGGAGCCCCCTTCCCCCTCCGGCCCAAAAGAAAAAAAACCACCCATCTAATCTCCATTTGTTGTCCCTATATGAATGAATAAGATTGTATAGTATCTATGAAGGTAACATTTTCTGAAGAAGTGCCTCTTAAGCATGTTTTATTTTCCTTTTCTTGTCCTAAAATGGTCCTTTGAGTGTCAAAGGGGGTTGTACTAGACTCTGTTACTTAGGCCGTATATGGCATCGGCTTGCAATATCAAATTCCTCAATTATTTGAAAATGTTGATACCTGCATATAATCCTTTGTAGCTATCTTATAAAGGTTCACTCTTAATTGGACACTCCTGATTTGTCTCAACTCTTCTGGTGCTTGCAGCTCTTCAGTTGTCTGTGCAGGACAGCACAAATGATCAGTCAAGTCAGACAGATATGAGTAAGCTGTTGGCAGATCAATCATTTGTGTCATCAATCCTTGCCTCAGTAAGTTTTCAATACGCAAAACTCTATTAGATCACGGGGGAAAGTATGTGCTTTTCCGAAAGATCACACCTCATATTCTTCTGTGACTTTCACTTAATTTTTGCATTTGTTTGACAGCTTCCAGGTGTTGATCCAAATGATCCCTCAGTTAAAGATTTGCTTGCTTCCATGCAAGGCCAGTCTGAGGTGAGTTCATTAGGTTATTGATTACTCGATTTTATCAAAGTGCTTATTGGTTTAGTTCGGGTAGTGTCATGTATAATTTTTTTTCTTGTTTATGCATCTATATTTGTACATTTGATGGTCATTCTGTTCATAAAACCCTCGACCGCGTGCATACAATTTCTTCAATGTTGCACAATTGAAGTGTTGTAAGAGGCTCGCTTGAGGCGCATTTGATCCCTGGAACCAGGTGCAACATAGGCTTCGTGCTTCACGTTTTGCTTAGGTAGTGCTTCAGTGTAAACGCTAAGGCGCTAAAGTTGTGTTATTACAAGCCATTGCTTTGTAAACTGATGAATAAATGTGAAGCGGAGTTTATCATTTAATGAATGAAGCCATGCACTTCGGAAAAGTGTGCGCTTCAGATGAGGCGCAAAGCCGACTGCACGTACTACTCACCTTTTACATTTGAGAAGACCGCATCCTAACAGATTCTAGGGGTTTATTTAATCTTTCCAAGGGGAATGAAGAAGCGAGGGATAGGGGGGATAAAAGTGTCGAAAAGAGGAGAATCCTTCTGTATGTCGAATGATGCTATTCTTGATGCTTCTGCTTTCTTTCCTTCCCCTTTGTTTCATGTTCCTTGATCCAAATACCTTCCGGCTTTTCGTGAATGGTCATATAATCTTTCTAATGGGATGGAAGAAGCCAGGGATACGGCTCATCTTTTTACCAACATAGCATGTTTTCTGTTCATTTTTTTAATCGTAATTTAACGATGAACTAATTTGTCCTTGCAGAAGAAGGACGAGGACAAGGACAAGGAGCAGAAAGAAGAGAAGAAGTAATAATGCGTACAACTATGTTCAGCTGAGGTATAATTTTTTAGCGCTCTTCTTCCTGAAGAAAGCCTTTCAGAGACGCTCTGCATTTTTTTTCCACGTTCTACTATTCTGCTGATATGAACGTAACTTTTGATCTTTGTAGGCTAAGAAGTTCAGATGGTAATGAGCCAAGGGTGCTGCTAAAATTGCTTATTGGAATGGCGCCTATTATGTCTGGAAAAGGACTGTATCTTGTTACAATTGAGGGATTCATTGAATCGTTCTTTCTTTAAAATATACTGTTATAAGATTATGGAACTCTTCAGCTAGCTTGATTTGTGGCTTCCAGATGATTTGTATTTATTTCTCAAAGAAAGAAAGAACAAAGCCTAGCAAGTGTTCATCTTTGATTCGTAGTAAGACCTAACATTCAACTACATAGTTCTTTTTCTTCTTTTCTTTTCTTCTTTAGGAGAAAATAACCAAGAAAATTTAAGTTCAAATGTAAGGTTAGAAGAAAAAAGAGGAGATACTCAAACATTAGAGAAATTAGAGCGGATTTATGCCTCCATGGTAAACTTTTCTAGCGCAGATCTGGGGTTGTGACAAACACTTTATGCGCGCTCTTGTAAACTTTGAGGTGCATGCTATTTTACATCTCGAGTATTTTGGTATGTGCCATCTTTTATGCTCGCTCTTGTTGCTTTTTGATGAAAAAAATAACAGATGCCGAGAAAAGAACAGTTAATAAGTTAATTATCACTAGAAGCATAGCAATTTGCAGTAATCACGTCAAGAGAAATCAGAATTCACTTGCGCTCCGTTGCTACAATGAGCTACGTTGAACAATTTATACTGATAAAATGCCATCAATTTAACCAGACCAGCATATGAAAAGAAACAAATGCTCATTTTGTTTCCGTCATTCTGAAAAAGAAAAATCTGGACGCAAGCAAGTAGCAACAATATGAAAAAACAGATATGATTTGTTTAGACACTAAAATGATTTCCCCCATAATAGCATGCAGTGCTAATCCATTACAAAGAGTGAATTAGTGTAATGATCGGGTGCGGGTACACAATTTCGTTCGTCTTCTCACATGCACTTTAGTCCAACTACAACAGGGCCCAGATATGTCCAGCCCTAGGGTAAATACAAAATAGAACCTTGCAACAACAACAACAACAACAACCCAGTATAATCCCATTAGTGGGGTCTGGGGAGGGTAGTGTGTACGCAGACCTTACCCCTACCCTTGGGTAGAGAGGCTGTTTCCAAATGACCCTCGGCATCCTTCCCTCCAAGAACTCCTCACCTTGCTCTTGGGGTGACTCGAACTCACAACCTCTTGGTTGGAAGTGGAGGGTGCTTACCATCAGAACAACCCACAAAATAGAACCTTGCAGGACACACAATTGATGCTGCTAGTCACTTTATCAGACTTGTATTGTAATTGACTCATAATGATAGGTAAACCTAGATACTGATAAAACTTGACTATTGAGAAGTATGAAAACGCCGTTCTTCTATGAACATTACGTACCTAATTTCTTTATTCCTATTTCTGATTTATTATACCAATATATAGTTTACTTACCGGAGGTACTCTTTAGTGAGTGACAAGAGGACTGGAGAAGTTTAATTTGGTTCTTGCTACCAGAGGTGTTTAAAAAATCTTGTAGGTACACATATTTTGTGATCATTCATGTCTAGAATTTGAGGACGTCCTTGTATATACTCAGTTGAAAAGGCATAAAGTGTAAAATAGCTACCAAAGGACAAACCAAATGAACGGGTCCATTCTTAAGGACTGTAGTCTTTGCAAATTGTTACTATTATCAATAGGTTGGACTGAGACCCTGGTCTCGTATATGGCATTGAAAATTCGAACTACCTTAACATCGTATAGGAAACTTAACTCTGTTTACCCGAAAAATCGGATACCTTTTGATATGAAGATAACGACACGAGTATTTTAATTATGAGAATGACAATGATGAACAGAAAGAATGAATAAGATCCAGTAAAATGAGCACAATGAGATATCTTTGTATAGGAGAAAAGATCTTTTCGTTCCAATCTGTTCCGTGTGTTTCTTTTTTTTTTTCTATCCTCCTCTAGCTTACAAGGATTCCCCCTTTTATAGTAGAGGATCATTACAAAAAATAATAAAATAAAGCATATAGTGGAAGACCCATGATGATTTGTCTCTTCCTCGATTCCCGCCAAGATTCTCTCTCTTGGTGCGGCTGCAACGACTATTGTCTGTGAGCTCGATACTAGCTCGAACTTGTTACTGGGTCGGGCCCTGCGTTCTTGGCTCGAGTTTGTCCTTCGAGATGGGCGTCGCGCATTTTCGACCTTGAAGAAGTGCCTTGCGGATAGATTCGGTCACGGGCTCGATAAGGTTATCGAGCCGACTCCTCAAGCGACCTTCGGACTCGAGGCTCGTTAATACTGACTTCGGAACTCACTCCCAAAATTTCACTCCGACTTTTTAACACTTGAACTCGATCGAATGTAGGAAGGCCGAAATCTATTCCAACCGTATACAGATAGTCCCCTCGTTTCTCACGAAGGATGCAGTGAGAATCGATGTGATTTTTGGTGGTTCGATCGGGTCATAAGACGACGTTTTCACAGGGATCGATCATGACGTATGTGGTAGCTGTCCCATAGATTTAGCCTTTCAAGGTATTTAATGCTTGTCAGATAGCGGTCGGCCACCTGTGATATTGAACCGTCATGATGCGTGCCTATAAATAACTCTTCCATCTATCATTTACCACTTTTACGCATTCTCTCCCCCAAATTTTCTCATCTTTTCTTCCTATCTTGTCGCTACCAGAGTTTTTGGTGTCATCAATTTTTCACTTTCCTTTGTCTTTCTTCTTCTCATATCAATGGCCAAGACTTCGAAAACTGTACCTCAAAAGGAGAAAACTTCCTTTTCACGGCCGTCCGGCAATAAGGCGCCGGTGGAGCTGTCCACCTATGACTACGTCCCCGGCCCGTGTACTCTGAAGATCAATTTTAAGGTTGAGAATCCTTCATCCGTCCCGGGTCGATGCGAGCACATGTCGATGTATATGTGCTATATGATGGAGGGTCATCTCGAGGCCGTTAGAAAAGACTGCAACTGGGGTTCCGAGGTCGTGTTGCAAATTCCATCCCCCGAAGAGAGCGTCATCATCCATGTGGAGGAGTTTTTAAGTGTTTACATTTATCCCTTCACATTGGGTCCGGTTGACCCAGTGATCATTGATTTTTGCAAGAGATATCAGGTTACCCTTGGTCAAATTCATCCCTCTTTATGGCGTAAGTAATCCTACTTTGCTTCTTCTCCATCAAAGCCGGGGGGCTGGATTTTTCCCTGAATCACCTCATACGGTTGTATCAACCTCAAATCTTTCGAGGATTAATCAGACTTCATCGTCGAGCATCGAAGGCTTTGATGTCGAGAATCGATGAAGACAAGGATCGGGGTTGGATGGGGCGTTATATCCAGGTGAGGACCCGTGACCTTATTCTGAAAGAGAAGATGCCGTTCCTCGAGAAATGGAATTTCGATCGTAAGTGGTTCTTATAAGACGTTGCTTTTTGTATCTTTTCCCGATTTTTTTTGATGTCTCTTCCCGATATACAGCTGCCCCTTAGATGCCACAAGCGGTGCCCGACCTCGAGGATTGGGTTCGGAAGTTAGCCTCGACTTCCTATTATGCCGAATGCGCTTGGCGTGATTTGGAAAAAGGCATATGGGAAGTCAAGAACCATGGTAAGGTTTTACTTCTCGTTTCCTTTGAAGTGTTCTTTGTGCTCCATTCGTTACCGATTTCCTTTCACGCAGGTGTAACCAAGGACGTCGCTTTGAGGCCTTCGAGCGGTGAAGAAGGAACCAAGTCCCCGTTCCCGAAATCGGGGAAAGACAAGAAGCGAAAAGCTGCCTCTCGGTCAGAGGGCTCCAAGCCCAAAACTCGAAGTATGAGGAGGAAGGCAATTGTCCTTTCGATTGCCTCGGTCCAACGACTGAGAGAAGAAGAAGAAGAAGAAGAAGAAGAAGAAGAAGAGGAAGAAGGAGGTGCCTCGGCTTTGGTGACCCGATCTGTGAGAGCTATCGAGGTCACCGAAGCTCCTGAGCCGATGGCGGCTGTACCGGTCGGGGTTGACCCCGGGATCCCGTGTCTTGGTCGGAACGCCCCGAGTGATTCGCTTGGGACTATGACAGTGGGTTATTCGCCTTCTCTTCCTACCTTTTCTGAGGAGGCGTTAAAGGAAGCTCGAGAATTGAAGACCCCCGATATGGGCGGAGGGTCTAGTGCAGGGGATCCCTTTCGGGATTGCTTTACTGGAGTCGATGATGCTTCCGATATCGGGGACGCTTCTCTTCTACTAGAAGAGGCCCAACGTTTCATTACTCGGGTAATGATTTTACTATACTTGGTTTCTTTATTCTTTTCCGAATTTGACTCGTGTTCTTTACCTACTATGCAGGCTATTAGTAGGTTTCGAGTCGACCTTAGCTAGTGTGAGGTCGAGCTTTAGAAGGTCTCGGGGGAGAGAGACGCCCTGTGGCTTCTTTGCAGCCAAAAGGACGAGGCTATAAAGGGCCTCCAAGCGGATTTGGCTAAGGCTCGTGAAGAAGAGGCCGAACTTGATAAGCAGGCGAGCCTCGTTCTGTTAAAGTATAGGTTTGACTCGACTGTGAAAGTTAACCCTTCGTTGTCTCAGCTGCAGCAAAAGGTTGAAAAGATAGGGTCACTTCAGGAAGAAGTCGATCAAATAAAAGCTGAATGTAATCGGTGGAAGGAGACTATCGATCACCTGGCTGTAGAAAAAAAGACCATTTTGACCAACTTATTATCGGCCGATGTTTAGCTTCGAAACGTTAAGAAAAGGGTTCGGCTCAAGCTAATAGGATCGAGGAGCTTGAAGCCCACCATGCTGAAGCCAAGGCAGAGGTTGAGTCGTCGAAAATCTTGGCGGATAAGTCCATTATCATGTATCGGGCTGATGTCGAGGCTGCTCAGATGGAGGCACGAGAGGCGGAGGACACTGACGTCACTCGAGCATATTGGATTTCCGAACTTGCTAAATGTAGGTCTCGGAGGGAGACCCTCGAAGAGATACATGCTCGAGGTTTCGACCTTACTGAAGAAATAAAAAAGGCTAAAGAGCTCGAAGCTGAAGCTGAAGCCTTGGCTTCTGATGGCGATGATGATGATGACGACGGTAGCAAGAGCGGATCCGAGGATGGGGGAGAGCCTGACAGAGAAGCAAATGCCCCTGAGGATGATCGGGAAGCTTAGTTCATAATTTTTTATGTTTGTAATCGATCATGTAGAAATATTTGTATATAGACAACTTTGGCCGATTTGTGAAGACTTTATGCGTGCCTTACAAATGTTTTCACAAGGATCTTAACAATTCAATCAAATTTGGACTTCTTAGTCTCTATGATTGATTGTTCGAAGTGACGTAGCCCTTGGGCTTACTAGTTGAGTTAATGATTCGAACTTGAAGAAATATAATCCGTAGGCGTAATAGTCGAGTGAGTGCTTTTCTTGAACTCGAAATGGAAGTAGCCCGTAGGCTTTAATCGTCGAGTGAATAATTCGAACTCGAAGTAATGTAGCCCGCGAGCGTGATGGTCGAGTGAGTGCTTGCTCGAACTCGAAATAAAAGGTACCCCGTAGTCTTATCAGTCGAGTGAATGATTCGACCTCGATGCAATGTAGCTCATAGGCATAATGGTCGAAGTATCCCGTAGGCTTAGCAGTCGAGTGAATGATTCGAACTCGATGCAATGTAGCCCGTAGGCGTAATGGTCGAAGTAGACCGTAGGCTTAGTAGTCGAGTGAATAATTCAAAATCGAAGCAATGTAGCCCATATGCGTAATGGTCAAAGTAGCCCGTAGGCTTAGCAGTCGAGTGAATGATTCGAACTCGATGCAATGTAGCCCATAGGTGTAATGGTCGAAGTAGCCCGTAGGCTTAGCAGTCGAGTGAATGATTCAAACTCGATGCAATATAGTCTGTAGGCTTAGCAGTCGAGTGAATGATTCGAACTCGATGCAATATAGCCCGTAAGCGTAATGGTTGAAGTAGCCCATCGGCTTAGCAGTCGAGTGAATGATTCGAACTCGATGCAATGTAGTCCGTAGGCTTAGCAGTCGAGTGAATGATTCAAACTCAATGCAATGTAGCCCGTAGGCGTAATGGTCGAAGTAGCCCGTCGGCTTAGCAGTCGAGTGAATGATTCGAACTCGGCGCAATGTAGCCCGTAGGCTTAGCAGTCGAGTGAATGATTCGAATCGACACAATGTAGCCCATAGGCGTAATGGTCGAAGTAGCCCGTAGGCTTAGCAGTCGAGTGAATGATTCAAACTCGATGCAATGTAGCCCATAGGCGTAATGATCGAAGTAGCCCGTAGGCTTAGCAGTCGAGTGAATGATTCGAACTCGATGCAATGTAGCCCGTAGGCGTAATGGTCAAAGTAGCCCGTAGGCTTAGCAGTCGAGTGAATAATTCGAACTCGATGCAATGTAGCCCGTAGGCTTAATTGGTCGAATTTAACTTGATTTTGTTTACATAATAAATCTCCAAATAGAGGAATTTTCCTTGGATATAAGATGTCGATAAAGAAGAAAACTTTCTTCGCACGTCATTACACATATGTTCATGTTTCACGCCTGGGTTCGGGCCAATCTACATGAGCATGGTTCGTTTCAACCATTTGGCTCTTATAATATTTCCTATTGGAACCCTGTTGTTGTGAAATAACTCTCTTGCATCTGAACTCGATGTATTTGAGGGCCTAATGCCCCCTCAGTATTAGAGGTCAATTGTAAATAGGCCTCGGATATTGTTGTAAGTGCAGAACGATCAATGGTTGCCTCATTAAAAACCTTACCGAAAAACCCATTTGGGATAAAATCGGTCTAAGGAAAAAAGAGTGCAACGCGTGCTTTCAAGCGAAAGATCCATCTTAGCCCTTGTTCAGAATTCTGCAGGGGTCAGTTTTGGAATGTAAATGAATATGGAAAGGTCATACCTTAGCAGTAGTACCGTTTCAGATGTGATACATTCCAGCTGCTTGATAGCCGTTTGCCGTTTACAATGCCGAGCCTGTACGATCCCTTTCCGATGTTCTCGAGCACCTGATATGGTCCTTCCCAATTTGGTCCTAGTTTTCCTTCGTTCGGATTTCGGGTATTGATGGTGACTTTTCTTAACACTAAGTCCCCGGGCTTGAAATGGCAGAGCTTGGTTCTTCGATTATAATATCTTTCGATTCGCTGCTTTTGGGTGGCCAATTAGACGAGAGTAGCTTCTCGTCTTTCATCTGATAATTCGAGGCTGGTATTCATAGCCTCGTTATTTGATTCTTCCATCGCGAATCGAAATCTGGTACTGGGTTCACCAACTTCGACTGGTATCAATGCTTCAGACCCATATACTAAGGAGAATGGGGTCGCCCCCATACTGGATTTTGACGTCGTCCGATATGCCCAAAGGACTTCGGGCAGGATTTCTCTCCATTTTTCTTTAGCGTCGTTCAACCTCTTATTTAGGTTTTGAATGACAGTTTTGTTCGTTGATTTGGACTGTCCTTTCCCACTGGGGTGGTATGGCATTGATAGTATTCTTCTTATTTTGTGATCTTCGAGGAATCTTGTTACTTTGCTGCCAACAAATTATTTTCCATTGTCACATACTATTTTGGCGGGTATCCCGAATCGGCATGTGATATGATCCCAAATAAATTCTATAACTTCTTTCTCTCTTATTTTCTCGAATGCCTGCGCTTCAACCCATTTAGAAAAATAGTCAATCATAAATAAAATAAATTTGGCTTTACCTGGGGTCCATGGTAGAGGGCCGACGATATCCATTCCCCATTTCATGAACGGCCATGGGGATAGGACTGAATGAAGTTGCTCTCCGGGTTGATGGATCATTGGCGCAAACCTTTTACATTTGTCATATTTATGAACAAATTCCTTCACATCTTTGCCCATATCGATCTAATAATACCCTGCTCTGATTATTTTTCGAACTAATGTATCGACACCGGAGTGATTCCCGCAAGTGCCCTCGTGCACTTCCCCTAGGATGTAATCGGTATCTCCCGGACCCAAGCATACTACCAACGGTCCATCGAATGTCCTTCGGTAGAGCATTCTGTCCGAAGCCAACGTGAATCGAGCAGCTTTAGTTCGTAGGGTCCTAGAATCTTTAGGGTCCGATGGGAGCTTTCCGCTCTTTAAGTATTCAATATACTTGTTTCTCTAATCCTAGGTTAAGCTTGTAGAATTTATCTCGGCGTGACCTTCTTCGATTACTAATCTCGAAAGTTGAACAACATTCCCCGAGCCCAAGTTATCTACCTCGACCGACGATCCCAAATTTGCAAGCGCATCGGCCTCATTATTCTGTTCTCGTGGAACATGCCGTAAAGTCCATTGTTTGAAATGGTGCAAAGTGACAAGTAGTTTGTCTAAATACTTTTGCATTCTACCTTCTCGAACTTCGAAGGTTTTGTTTACTTGACTCACCACCAACAAAGAGTCACAATTAGCTTCAATGACTTCTGCTCCCAAGTTTCTAGCTAGCTCGAGACCTGCAATCATGGCTTCATACTCGGCCTCGTTGTTAGTCAACCCGATAGTTTTAATAGATTGCCTAATAGTGTTACCCGTGGGTGGTTTCAAAACTATACCTAGCCCGGACCCTTTCACGTTCGAAGCCCCGTCTGTAAAAAGGATCCATACCTCCGATGATGTACCTGATTTCAATAGGAGTTCTTTTTCGACTTCGGGTACGAGGGTTGGCGTGAAATCGACCACGAAGTCTGCTAAAATTTGAGACTTGATGTCTGTATGGGGTTGATATTCAATATCGTACCCACTGAGTTCGACGGCCCATTTGGCCAGTCGGCCCAATAACTCGGGTTTGTGCAAAATATTACGAAGTGGGTAGGTAGTTAATACGCATATGGGATGACACTAAAAGTACGGCCTTAACTTTCTAGAGGCGCTTATCAGTGCAAGTGCCAATATTTCTAGGAGCGGATATCTAGTTTCCGCTTCTCCTAAGGTTCGACTCATATAATAAATGGGGAATTGCGTACCTTGCTCTTCTCGAACTAGGACACCTCTTACAGCGATTTTCGATACTGCCAAGTACAAGCAAAGTTTTTCGTCTGTTTTTGGAGTGTAAAGTAGTGGTGGGCTTGATAGATATCGTTTTAGTTCCTCTAATGCTTGTTGGCACTCCGGGGTCCAAGCAAAATCGTTCTTCTTTTTGAGTAGAGAGAAAAATTT
>AWOL01S0021617.1:98001-170526 GCA_000715115.1 Nicotiana otophora | reverse complement strand
TTTAGCCCGAAGGGCATCACATTATAACAATACGTTCCATATTTGGTGACAAATGAAGTCTTTTTCTGGTCCTCCGGGTTCATCTGGATTTGATTATACCCGGAATAGGCATCGAGAAAAGTGAGGATCTCATGGCCGGCCGTGGCATCGATCATGCGATTGATGTTGGGCAGCGAAAAGGAATCTTTGGGGCATGCTTTGTTCAAATCCTTATAGTCCACACACATTCTAAGTTTGTTCCCTTTTTAGGCATTACAACTACGTTGGCTAACCATTCAGGATATTTCACCTCCCGAATGGACCCTATTTTGAGAAGCTTGGTTACCTCGTCCTTTATGAATGCGTGCTTTCCCTTGGACTGGGGTCTTCTCTTTTGCTTCACCGGTCTGAACCTAGGGTCCAAGCTTAGCCGATGTGTCGTTATGTCTGGTGGGATCCCTGTTATATCTAAATGGGACCAGGCAAAACAATCGATGTTAACGATAAGAAATTGAACAATTTTCTTCCTGAGTCCGAGGCTCAACCCCGTTCCCAAGTATACCTTTTGCTCGGGCCAATGCTCGATTAGTGTGACTTGATCTAGTTCCTCGATTGTTGATTTGGTGGTGTCGGAGTCATCGGAAATCATGAAAGATCGAGGGACCTTTTGATTATCATCTTCTTCGATCTTCTGGGTATCTAGCTGGATCGAAGCCGATGTCTGTGATTGCTATTTGGTGTCCCGTTCTCCTTTCGAGCCCGATCCCTTTATCGGCGAAGGTGAGGACATTGATTTTACTTCCTCGACGACGAACATTTCCTTTGCGGCTGGTTGTTTTCCGTACACCATTTTGACACCTCTCGATGTCAGGAATTTGAGGGCCTGGTGTAGGGTCGAAGGTACAACTCTTATGTTGTGGATCCATGGCCTTCCGAAAAGGGCGTTGTATCTCATATCGCCTTCGATCACATAAAATAGTTTTTCCTGGATGGTTCCGTCCACGTTTATTGGTAGGATTATCTCGCCTTTGGTGGTTTCACATGCCATATTGAACCCGTTTAGAACCAGAGTTGCGGGTACGATCTGGTCCTGCAGGCCGAGCTGTTCTACGACCTTTAATCTGATGATGTTGGCCGAGCTACCTGGATCGATTAACACACGCTTAATTTTAGTTTTATTCATGAGTACAGATATTACCAGTGCATCGTTATGAGGTTGGATGATCCCTTCTACATCTTCATCATCGAAGGACAAAGTCCCCATGGGTGCGTAATCTTGAGTCCGAGATCGCTTTTCCCTCACAATCGATGTTTTAGTGCATTTAAGCACTGGTCCTTGAGGGGTATCGATGCCGCCGATGATCATATGAATGATGTGTTGCGGTTCTTCTTGCTCGTTTTGCTTGCCGAAATCCCTATTTTTAAAATGGTTCTTTGCCCTATCACTCAGAAATTCCCGAAGGTGCCATTTGTTAAATAAGCGGGCTATTTCCTCTCTTAGTTGCTTGCAATCTTCTGTTCTGTGGCCATGGGTGCCATGATATTCACACATTTGATTGGGATTCCTTTGGGCAGGATCAGTCTGCATGGGTCGAGGCCATTTAGTGTCTTTGATGCGTCCGATAGCCGACACGATAGCGGATGCACTAACACTGAAGTTATATTCTGATAATCGAGGTGCTTCTATAGGATCGGCATATTTATCAAATCCGCTCTTGCTCATAAGTCCCCGAGAATTTTTCCCTTGATCAATCCTTCGATTGTTCCGAACTGTATTGCATGCTGAACCATTCTTCATCCGATCTGCGACGTACGATTGATATCGGTCTATGTTCGACCTTTGTTCTCTGTCGATCTCCTTTTGGTTTTTAGTAGCTGTCCTATTCTGATGTACGGGTCCATACGGATCTCCCAACTGATCATCCTCGACCCTGATTTTCGATTGGTATCGATTGTGTACATCCGCCCAAGTTATTGCTGGATACTCGATCAAATTTTGTTTCAGCCGATGTGATGCAGTCGAACTTAGCTCGTTCAACCCTTGGATGAAAGCTTGTACGGCCCAATCGTCTGTGACCGGTGGCAATTCCATGCGTTCCATTTGAAATCGGGATACGAATTCCCTCAGCATTTCATTACCCCTTTGCTTTACTTTGAAGAGGTCTGATTTCCTTGTTGCAACCTTTATGGCACCAGTATATGCCTTTACGAACGAATCTACTAACATGGCAAAAGAATCGATGGAATTTGGTGGTAAATTGTGATACCAGATCATCGTTGCCTCCCAAAATTTTTCAACAACACAGATTCGGTCTCATTGTCCTCCAAATCGTTACCTTTGATGTTACATGTGTAAGAGGTGACATGTTCGTTAGGATCGGTCGTACCATTATATTTTGGAATTTCGGGCATACAGAATTGTTTGGGGATTGGTTTTGGTGCCGCACTCGAGGGAAAAGGCTTTTGTATGAATTTTTTCGAATCAAGGCCTTTTATCATTGGTGGAGCTCCCGAGATTTGATCGACCCTGGCATTGTATGTTTCCACTCTCTTGTCGTTGGCTTCGACTCGTTTTGTGAGACTCAAGTAATTTAGTAATTCCGAGAGTGGTCCCCGATTCTTGCTTGTTTGATTTCACTATGGCGGGCTCCGTTCCGGGGGTGATTTCTCGAAGTGGATTGGAATCCGGCATGCTTTGTACGCGAGTTTGGCTCTGTAACTGAGCTATCGCTACTTGTTGGGCTTGTAGCATCTCGAAGATCATACGTAAGCTGGCCCCGATTTTCCCCGCATTATGGGTGTCTCGGGCTACGGATCGAGTATCGCCCTGAATGCTTTTTTCCGGTTCAGAACGCTGATTCGCCTCCAAAGCTATTTGTGAATTGACATCCAATGGTACTTCGGCTCGAATTTCGGGTACTTCGATTCGAGCCTCGGTGCCATCATTAAGTGGCTTTCCGGCCACGGGTGCCAAGTTGTTGGTTTCATCTTGAAGGCCGGCTTCGTGGTCGATAGGTAAAGCCATTGCTAATTTGAAGTTGTAAGCTGGCGTGTACTTTAGATTTATATCAAACGATCAGTATTATCCTTAGCCCCACGGTGGGCGCCAAACTGTTTACCCAAAAAATCGGATAATATTAAATTTATATATATGGTTTTAAGGATACGTAATACCTTTTGATATGAAGATAACGACACGAGTATTTTGATTATGAGAATGACAATGATGAACTGAAAGAATGAATAAGATACAGTAAAATGAACACAAGGAGATATCTTTGTATAGGAGAAAAGATCTTTTCGTTCCAATCTGTTCCGTGTGTTTCTTTTTTTCCTATCCTCCTCTAGCTTACAAGGATTTTCCTTTTATAGTAGATGATCATTACAAAAAATAATAAAATAAAGCATATAGTGGAAGACCCATGATGATTTGTCTCTTCCTCGATTCCCGCCAAGATTCTCTCTCTTAGTGCGGCTGCAACGGCTCTTGTCTGTGAGCTCGATACTGGCTCGAATTTGTTACTGGGTCGGGCCCTCCGTTCTTGGCTTGAGTCGATAAGGTTATCGAGCCGACTCCTCGAGCGACCTTCGGACTCGAGGCTCGTTAATACTGACTTCTGAACTCACTCCCAAAATCTCACTCCGACTTTTTAACACTTGAACTCGATCGAACGTAGGAAAACCGAAATCTATTTCGACCGTATACAAACTCCAAAATAATTTTTGATAAAATTCATCATTTACTGGCTATTTTATAGTTCGATGGTTATTCACATGCATAGAATTTTTAAAAGAGAAAGCATACATCATTGTAACTAATAGCTGTTGTTGTTTGGATGTCTGATATCACGTCTTTATCTTATCATCAATCATTGCACTAAAATGATTGGAAACTGAATTATGTGTTTAAATTGATGCTGAACCTTTTGGCGTTTTGGGACTCGATTACGACTACCACTTCTGTGATAGTAGTACGGCGACTTGCTAGTATCAGAACCAGATTACCACAATATGGCTCCAATTTTGTGCAACAGAATTTGCAGATTTAACCCAAATCATAAGGTAATGAAAATGAAATAATCCAATAAAGACGTTTAAATATCCTTAACAATTTGCAACCAATTAACTTTATATACCTCAAACATCTAAAAGTACTTTAAAAATATGTGGAGCCCACGACTTTGAACAATAATAAAGGAGAGGTCTATGTCATCTTGACTTTAGTATCCAATTATTTAGTTTTTAGCCTATAGGACCAGTCGCCTTATGGTCCAGTTTCGTGAATGTGTTGCATTATGACGAGAAAACCTTGTGCAAAATTTAAATTGTTCCAGACTATTCATCACCCTCATCTAATGTAGGACACTCTAACACCTACATGCTTAATACTGGACATGGATACATATAAGATATTGTAATGTGAACAACGTAATATGAGATCCCTACCTTCAACCAATGTGAGCTACTCTAACACATACTGCATGTTTAGGACTAGATATTTGTAGTAATATTTGAAATGCTGATAATATAACATGGGACCAACAAATTAAATAATAGGGGATGGCTTTGTCTTTGGTACTATCTTAAGAAAATGGATCTAGTGCCTAAATTAATTTCAAAAATTAACTAATCATGAGTGAAAATTGACAAAACCATATAAAGATCTTCTTTGAAATTGTAGCTATTTGATCTTTTCCCCCTTTTTATTCTTTCAAATATATTTGATGGATTTCAGTTGTAACTACTTGATATCGTTTCCTTTTCCATTTTGAGCAACATTATTGCTCTTCCACTGGTATAAACACATAATCCAGGAGAATGACCAAGTTTGGACCTTTCTATATTCTCTCAAATTCTTCAACTTTTTCCTCAAAAAGTCTATATTGGTAGTATTAGATAAAATAATAGTCATTATGACCATTCCGTATTGTTGGTTATGAAATGGCAAATGCTTAAATTTATCACAGAAAAGCTGAACGATTATGGTAATAGATTATAACAGTTTGCTTTACGTTGCTCATTATTTTCTTGATTATTGTGGTCAAATGTGGCGTTTTATACTATATTTTTTTGAAATTCGCTATTTTTGTCATAAATGATTAATTTGTTGTTTGGAAAGCAAATTTTTTTGTTAGTGTACAAATTTTATAAGAAAAATTTAAGGGTCTCTTAATATAATTTCGCCTTAGACCACGAGATTCGTTGAGACGACTGTGCAGTTCAAACAACTAAAGGTGAAAAAATGTCAAACAAAATATTTTCCTATTAACTAATCAATAACTCAGATAAAACAAAACAAATAAATAAACAGATAGCCTTTCCCCATTATATTTTGTTGATAGGACATTAGGACGGCATTTGCTAAAAAGATTCTTGTTTGACAGAGTTCTTCTTTTTCATTTCTGATTATAATTTACTTTACGTGCTATAGAGATGTTGTCCCTAGTGTCGATTTCCTTCACTAGCCCATCAAATTCATACCTATTTATTTACGCCACCCCAATTAGTACTCGACCTTTTCATCTTTGTTTTTCTTTTTTATGGGAATTAGACTCGACTCACATAGGAATTATTAATAAAGCATCCATAAAGTTAACCAATAAAGACAGCCAAAAGTAAAATATATACTCATCATATTTACTTGCACGTGAAATCCAATATCCCTAAAAATTCCAAATGTTATAGGACGGCTGGTAAATGCCATAGGAGAAACCAATGAAGTTTTGTCAGATATTACTAGACTTTTGCTTGTTGACAATTCTTGAATTTTAAAGTCTTCCCATAAATGTAAGAGTGATCAACTTAGTTGATCATAGTTCTAAGAGAAACCATAGTTGGGTTTCAAAATGGGAACTTTTGTTGCTCCAGCTTCAGTTCTGCTGTTCATTTTCTATATTATTTGTGCTTTTGGAAGCATTGGTGTAAATGGATACGTAAAGTACAATACTGGGGATGGAATTGTAGAAGGTAAATTGAATGTTCATTTGGTTCCTCATTCACACGATGATGTTGGCTGGTTAAAGACTATTGATCAGTACTATGTTGGCTCAAATAATACCATTCAGGTCATACATCTTTCTTATGTTGAAATTGGAAATTATGTTTATGTATAGCTGCTAATAAAAATGATTGTTGATGCAGGGTGCCTGTGTTGAAAATGTGCTGGACTCTGTTGTTATGTCATTACGACGTGACCCGAATAGGAAGTTTGTCTTTGCTGAAATGGTAAAGTTTTTTATTTTCGTTTCTTAGTCATAAGTGCATTATATTCTTTTTAAAAATTTCTTTGATGAGAATAGTGAAGTGGAGCCCTGGAGCAACGGTAAAGTTGTTTACTATAGTCACGGGTTCAAGCCATGGAAGCAGCCACTAATGCTTGCTGCTTGCATTAGGCTGCATCACATCCCGACCTTGGGGTGCGGTCCTTCCCCGGACCCTACTTTAACGCGGGATGCTTTGTGCACCGGGCTGCCCCTTGATTAGGTTAGTAAAAGTAAAATCCTACTGCAGGCATTTTTCCATCGGTGGTGGATACGGCAAAGCCCAGAAGTTCAAGAAGAAGTGAGAAACCTTGTAGCTTCTGGTCAGCTGGAATTCATGTATGTAGCTCGCAATATATTGAACTTTTTAATATTTCTGTTCTTTGGTGGTTTTTGATGAAAAAGAAAAACCTGAAACAGAAATGGCGGTTGGTGTATGCACGATGAAGCAACTTGCCATTACATAGATATGATTGACCAGACAACACTTGGTCATCAACTGATAAAGAATGAATTCAATATCACTCCTCGTGCAGGATGGCAGATCGATCCATTTGGCCACTCTGCTGTTCAAGCTTACCTTCTTGGGGCTGAGGTATTTAAGCTTCTCAGTGTTGCTAGAGAGCATTCGATTGATGTAGTTTAGATTTAAATTCTACGCATGATGATATATTACACAATTAGATCACTTAAAAGGTACTTAAGTGAAAATCTGTATTATAATCATTAATTGATAACCTATAAAATGGTAACTGAATCGCTATCACATGCTAAACTATACTACTGATAGGACATAAATCTTTATACTGTCAGTATAGATAACTTAAATTCTTACTAAAATTATGTATTTTGAAGTTTATCATCCTGGTCTGACTCTAAATATTGATCCTTCTTTCACTTCTTTCACAGGTAGGATTTGATTCTGTTCATTTTGCGCGTATTGATTATCAAGACAGAGCAAAACGCAAGGAGGATAAATCTCTTGAGGTTATATGGCGTGCTTCTAAAACATTTGGTTCTTCCTCCCAGGTTCATGAAGCATTCTTGAGCTTTGTCCATCTATTTTATATAATTGTTCCTTGTGGTTACACAATGTGTGGGTGCTTTGCAGATATTTACCAATGCATTTCCTGTACATTATAGTCCACCGAATGGTTTCCATTTTGAAGTGGATGATGATTTTGTTCCAGTCCAGGTTCTATCAGAATGCAAGAAGTAATCTGTTTATAGTCTGCTTTTGTATAACGGGAGAGCTAATTTCATATATTTTCCATATGAATTGCAGGATGATCCTTTCATCTTTGATTTCAATGTTGACGTACGCGTTAATGACTTTATCAATGCTGCAATCACTCAAGTACACCCTAATTTTATAACTATTAATCTCATAGAACAGTAACAAGTGGCAAGGAAATAGGTTTTCATGTACATTGATGCAATGGGTGATAATCTGGATTATGTGATATGCAGGCAAATGTGACACGTACTAATCACATCATGTGGACCATGGGAGATGATTTCCAGTACCAATATGCTGAGTCTTGGTTCAAGGAAATGGATAAATTAATTCACTACGTAAACAAGGTTATACTTCACTCTCTTCAGAAAATTTTGATAATGAAATCCTTGACAAAATTTAGACATGTTTCTTCAACTTTAAGAGTGGTTGCTTCAATATTCTAACAAATTTATTCGAAAGAGGCAAGTCTTAATCCAAAACAAGATTCCGAGCCTGCTTTTTTGATCTAGACTCTTTGTCCAGTATATTTATCGGCTAGCTAGAGGGCTTCATGAGGTTAGATTTACTGTAGTTTAAGTGAAGTTATACATATTGTTTTACGAGGCCTGCTTCTTTAAGTTGAATTTCAAGTAAGCAAATTACCTAGAATGTGATAGTCAGGTAATATTAGACTTCTAATTAGTCTTATGGATGTACTACATTCTGCCTCCCCTGGCAACCAGATATCAGTTTACTTATTGTAGATGCTGTTGTTTTTACAGTTCGTATATTTGCAAAATCATAGAAAATCTAGAAAGAAGACTCACTTGCTTTCATTTTTTTTTTTGACAGGATGGTCGAGTTAATGCATTGTACTCTACTCCATCAATTTATGTAGATGCAAAACATGCCACCAATCAATCCTGGCCTCTAAAAACTGATGATTATTTTCCGTGAGCACTTGATTGATATTCTCTGGCTTTTGGTTTATCTTGAATATTTATCGAGTTCATCTGACATCTCTAACTATTTTCAGATATGCAGATGGTGCAAATTCTTATTGGACTGGTTTTTTTACCAGTCGACCAGCTTTTAAGCGATATGTTCGTATGCTAAGTGGATATTATCTGGTGAGCCAGCTTAATTTATTTCTTCAGGTTCCATAGTTGCATATTATCTGAATTGAGGCACAGTTGTTATTGGATTTCAGTATTTGGTGTTATTCACATCGTACTGGCACTGAAATGATGGTTAGTGGTTACAGACTTGTGCACTCATGCAGTCATGTCAAAAGGAACCTGGATGTAGTATAAGAAATTGTGAAACTGTTACCTCTAAGTTGAAAAACTTGTTCTTGTCCTAATATCCACCATTTTCTGTTAGGAACTTATTAGGATATCCTAGGCAAGGTTGTACTTCAATGTGCACGATGATTGGTGACTGTTCTTAATATTGAAAAGAACGGATTCTTTGTGGTCCCTTATTTCACTTCAATTAGGATGAAGTCATAAAAATGACATTAGAACTGTTTTGAAGCAAAACAGGTCGCAGAAACAGATTCAATATGGATTCAACAGGTTGAATTGAAACCAACATTTTTCATGGGAGCATAGATATATACGTGAAAATATCTGAAGTTCCATCAAATATTAAATTTTGAACCTATAATTTCAACAGTACAAGCGATGACAACATAAAAGTTGAGCCAAACTTAAATCTTGGATTTGTCTTTGATAGGCTGCTCGTCAACTTGAATTCTTAACTGGGAGGAAATCAAAGGGCTTCAACACTTTTAGCTTAGGAGATGCTCTGGGAGTTACACAGCACCATGATGCTGTGACTGGTACTGCAAAACAGCATACAACTAATGATTATGCAAAACGCTTGGCTATTGGAGCTTCTGAGGTGGGCTCCTCTTATTCTTTGAACTTGATATTTTTGCTTAAACTTTGATTTCAGATTTTTTATTTTGGTTTATTTTAGATTCTCAGTTCTTTTCATATGCCCCAATTTCAGTCAGAAGCAGTGGTGAATTCTGCTCTGTCATGCCTGGTTAATGCCACATCAAGTTCATGTTCTACCACTTCATCATCATTCAACCAGGTGAATTTTCAGTTACTTGGGTTTCCGTTCACTATCCCTAAAAGAAAGAAGCTTTAGGGGAAGTTGTAAATCAGGCATGAACTCTTAAGTAACTAGGGGATCCTATCTGACACATCCTTCTTTTCCATTTTCTTTCATTTCTCTAACAGTGTCAACTGCTCAATATAAGTTATTGTCCACCAACTGAAAAAATATCACTGAGGGGAAGAATTTGGTAATTTTTCCTTCTACCTATTAACCTGATTCAAACATTATGAGTATGTTGGTGAAAATGTTTTTAAACCAATGCTCCCACTTTCAGGTTATTGTGGCATACAATCCTCTTGGATGGAATCGAACTGATATCGTCAAGATCCCGGTGAATGAATAATCCTTTCTATCTTTCTTTCCTTTGCTCCGTTTATGATTACTAGGACCTGAATATAGGTAGTTGTATATGAATATGGCCTCTTTAATACAATAGCTGGTTAGCAACTGAATGCTGTGAATATTCTTGGTTTATATTTCTGACTTCAGTATGATGACCCTATATCCAACCATTTTTTTTAAGGTTCCTATACCACATATTTGTATTGAATTTTCCATTCTAATATCCTAAACTATGTTCACTTCAAATAATCAGATTATCCTGAATTTTAGCTTTTAAGTTTTATCAGTATGCTTACTGGTAACTTTCAAATCACTTTGGCTGCTGAATAGCCTGTTGAAGAAACTTACTAACATTTCTGATTAGTGAAGGAAGAATTACATATTGAGAAGTTACCTTGTTAGATGGCTGTGTAATTAGATAAAATTCATGTCCATGCTGATTTTGAGTTATCAGAAATTACAGAGGGTCAGTCAGTAAGAATGAATAGGAAATCAAAACAGTGATTGTTAAGTTAGATTCATTGAACTGTATCGGTCCATAATGGCCATGAGAACTTAAGAAGAAATAGACCGCATTATGTGAGGAGTCACTTCAGCACTCAAACACCACAAAATGAAAAAAGATACAAAGAAAAATCAGCATCTTCTTTCTCTTATGCTTTTTGGAAATATCTATTCGTTGTTGATGGGTATCCAATTGTATTTGCTTTAACAGGTCAATGATGCTAATCTTATTGTACAAGATTCCGCTGGAAATCTGGTTGAGGCACAATTTGTAGAGTTGGATAATATTACCAGCAACTTGAGAAAGTTCTATGTTGAGGCGTATCTAGGAATATCACCCAAACAAGCTGCCAAATATTGGCTCATCTTTCGAGTGTCTGTGCCGCCTCTTGGCTGGAACACTTACTTTGTTTCTAAAGCATCGCAGAAGGGTATTACCAAATGCTCTTCCTCCATGACTTTTTTCATCACTAATGTGCTCTATAGATGACTCAAAGTCAGAAGGCATTGCCTGTTTTCAAAAAGTAAAATGATCACAAAGTCATCCTTCATCTGTTTGCTGAAATCGTACAGGGAGCTCCACTGGCTATGTCTCAAAGATGGAGATTCCACTGAATGAAACTGTTGAAATTGGACCAGGGAACTTAAAGGCGTCCTTTTCCTCAAATTCCGGACAACTTAAACGTCTATATAATTCTAAAACAGGGGTAAGTTCTTACTTCTTAATATGTCAGAATGTCAACACGGCAACACATTGCACGCATTATGTTGGTGTTACGATCTTACTAATTCAAATGATTTTTATCAGGTTGATATACCTGTACAACAAAGCTATCTTTGGTATGGCTCAAGTCAGAAATCAGATCAGGTACTTGCTGATGTCCTTGTAGGTATAATAGAGCGTATTATTAATGGGGATACAATAAGTCTGGATGTTAATTGTATTACCCATTGCAGAATTCTGGTGCCTACATTTTCAGACCTGATGGGTCACCCCCAGTTATAGTTGCAAGATCTGTGAGTAACCTTTTCTTTCTTCAATTCCTTTTATTTAACAACTTCAAAATGATTAGAGAAATTATGCTTCATCATCTCTTGCTAAATCAATCAGTAAGTTTTATTTATTCCTCTATGTACTTGCAGTTGCAGGATGCTAAATTTTTGATAGCATATCTCGCACGTTATCAAGTTTTCTTCATACCAGAGACTAATTTGCTCTTTGCTAGCAGGTTCCAATAAAGGTTATTCGTGGACCCCTCGTCGATGAAATTCACCAGCAATTTAACTCATGGATATCTCAGGTGTGGTGCATGGTTCCTTGACTAAACTCATTCTTATCCTAGACAGCATAGAGTTTAAACTCTTGGTTTAAATCCATTTGGTTATCTGTCTGAGCTATGTTTACTACTGCTTTTGGTTTGTACACAGTTCTTTGATCAGCCTTTTTACTGAAGTAAAATGGTATCCTGAAGAAATCCCAATACATGCGTGGCCAGCATTTAAAGACTAGTAATACCTATTCAAGTAATGTATCAATAAAGGGCATTATCTGTTTCAGGGAATAAAGTTTAAGTTACAACAAGATAAAGTTCTGGAAGTTCGGTCACCCTATTCGCTTATAAAGTTTATATAAAAAGGTGTTGTAACTTTATCTTCCCAACTAATGCTAATTATTACAATTGAACTCCCTCTAATGTAAAATAATGGACCTTGTCTCTAATTGAACCCCAAAAGGTAGCTCATGAGTCAAAGATTGTCCAAAAGTTATATAAAGAAGCTACAACCTACACTCTCAACCAATGTATGCCTCTATCATATGGAAAGATTGATCTCTTTAAAGATAAAAAATTTGAATTAATTACAAACTAGGGTGAAACACTGAGATCGGATAGTATCAGATATAAATGACATGGCAGATAACAAAAAGGGACATCTCTGCACTTTCATGCCATTTCTACATAGCACCAAAATTTTTGTATTAATTCCAGTTTATTGTGTTATAAACTATATGCCTTGGTTTGTATTATGTCTTGTCATCTTGATATGTCAATGTTTCAGGTAATTAGGATTTACAAAGACAAAGAACATGTTGAGTTTGAATTCACTGTAAGTCAACTCTGCCCTTTTCCTTGCCTCAGTCTGTTCTTCTCTCGAACTTCAAGTGTCATTTCACATTGAAGGGTAGTCTAATACTGTATATCTGATACACCTCTTTAATTGAAGATTGGTCCCATACCGACTGAAGATAGTGTTGGAAAAGAGGTCATTACCAGAATGACAGCAAATATGGCTACTGAT
Organism: Nicotiana otophora; assembly: GCA_000715115.1. Classification (NCBI taxonomy): domain Eukaryota; kingdom Viridiplantae; phylum Streptophyta; class Magnoliopsida; order Solanales; family Solanaceae; genus Nicotiana; species Nicotiana otophora. Next base: position 157,794 of record AWOL01S0021617.1, on the reverse strand, counting down.
AAAGTGTTCTACACTGACTCTAATGGGAGGGACTTTCTTAAAAGAGTAAGTTTGACATTTCATTCCTCTTTAAGTACAGTAAAGCTCTAGAAAACTGAAGGAGACATAAAAACGCTCTTTTCTTGTGTTTTTCAGTAATATAATCTCTTTTTTCTGCGTGCATATATCTTGTCAATACACTTTTTCTCCTTCTATAGTTCACGCTTACTGTCTTTACATCTTGATGTCTGACACTTTCATAGACAAATTTACTTCAGCTTACACTAGAAATACTATAAAATAAAACTCTAATAAATAACAAAATGTATTAAATCCTCATACCTGCTTGGCTATCCATGCAAGGAGTTCTCATAGTTGTATTCCCATCTATTCAATACGGCTGTATCCATGTCAACTCAGGTTGAAGCCATAGTGAAGATGGACCGAGTGAACATGCCTACCTTCAGAATTCAACCAAAAAAGGGAAGCGTTAGTATTCATGTATAGTCATTTAGGCTACTTTTTGGGATCACTAACTTTAACCATTGTAAAGGAGGAGTCCTCCTCAGTTAACTTTTGTGTTAGTCTACTTTTAGTCTACAATAGCATAGCTTTCCCGATAGGCTTTATTATCTGGGAAGTTCATGTGTAATAGGAATGATGTTGTTCATTCCTTAATTAGGATGAAGAGTTTAGGCAAAATGTCCCCCTCTCAAATGTATACTTTTTGGGTTACTAATCTACAGGTAGGGGTAATGCCACAACCCCCTCCACCTCAAGGAGGCTTTTGAGGGAAATAAAAAAAATTCTGAAATTGACAATCCTTTGATGTTGGCTATCTTGCTGACCATGCTTTTCTACCTGTTTTATTTCCTCGATATAAGTGTTGCTTGGAACAGTAATGTTCTTAGTCATTTTTATATTGGCAATTTATCAACTAGGAAAATAATTACCAGGATTTCAATCTTACATCTTAAGATTAAAACTGGACTTCATCTCTTATTCAATTGACCTCAAATTTTGTGTTTGTTTAACAGCTAACTTGAGTGATAATTTGTTTGCTTATCAGGTTAGAGATTACAGAGCTGATTGGGACCTCCAAGTTACTCAACCTGTTGCGGGGAACTATTATCCAGTTAGTTTCCTAACACAAACTTTCTTGAATTGAAATTGCAATTCTTTTATCGAACTGGGTGAAGTCTTATATGAAATGTTGTTGAATATCAATTACGATGGACTTAATTCAACTCAATTTGTGACTAATGTTGGGTTGAGATTGAAAATGATGCATTGCGCTCGAGTCCACAGTATCTGTTTGAAATCATCTGTTGCTTCTATGTTCTTCTTTTGTTCTTTTGTTTGAAAAATTGAATAAGCATCATCTTCAACTGCAATGTAAAACCAGAATGTGCTTAAATAATGTTGGAGTTAACAGATATTCCTGTTACTGTGAAAACAAGGCCTTGGTTTGCTCAATCAGTATATGTAGTTTTTTTTGTTTATTAATGTGTGCCATTCGCTAGTGCGTACGGTAAAAATTTTTCACATGTGAATGAAATGGTCTAATCAGTTGCATTTTCCTTCAGAATCCAATACAATAGTCTTCTTTTAGTTATCTATATAGCTTGCAGTTTGTATATGGTCATAATATAATGTAATTTAAGCTGTGGTTGCACATTTTTTGGACTATTGTAAGTTGTCGCATTGTCACTTTTTTATCCTAAGTTGTTTAATTATAATTTTCAGGTGAATCTTGGAATGTATATAACAGATAACAAATCAGAATTGTCCGTCTTGGTGGATCGTGCAATAGGTGGAGCCAGCATTAATGATGGAGAAATAGAACTCATGCTGCATAGGTTCAATAGCATTTGAAGTTTTTTCTTTTAATTTGTGATAAAGATATTTTGCTTAATATAATTGTTGGCCTTAGAAAGTTAATAGCTTTTACTTGTAACAAGGCGCTTGCTCTACGATGATTCTAGAGGAGTGGGTGAAGCCCTCGATGAGACTGTCTGTGTGGGGACTGCATGTGAGGGACTTACGGTATGTTTATTATGGCATTCCAAAGCAGTAGTAGGCCTCCGTATTTTTTTCTGCTTTTTCAGTGAATTATTTTGAATATGCAAAACAACTCTAAATCAGATTATCTCGGAAACCATGGTTGACTTGGATGCACCTAAACAGCTAATTAGGGAATTTGTCCTTAAATATAAAATGTAGCAACCTCTGGCTTGAATTCTTCTTTTTAACTGCTCTCTTGTCGTATCACCTGGCCAGGTTCGAGGGAATTACTATCTGGGCATTCATAAAAACGGTGATAGTTCACGTTGGCGCAGAACAACTGGCCAAGAAATTTATTCACCTCTTGTTTTAGCTTTTGGACATGAGGTAATTTCAACATATTATGAAGAGGACCAAATACTGCAGACTTCTTGAAATTAAATGATCAACATTACTGCTTGATGTCTGGAAATTGCACGAATTGATCTTGCAGAATCAGGAAGAATGGAGAGCTTCTCATTTAACCAAAGCCACCATCATGAATCCCAATTATAGTCTACCTCCTAATGTTGCATTGATTACTCTCCAGGTTGTTAAATAGATCTAGCAGTGATTAGAGTGATTTCTTTCCATCGATGAATTAATGAAGTCATTTATATATTTTGTTTCTCTCTAGGAGTTGGATAATGGAGGTGTACTTCTCCGTTTGGCTCATCTATACGAGGTAAAAATAAACTAAGTTGTTTTTCTTGAACAGACATGAGCATAAAAATTGTGGATGAATCGGAAGTTGATGAATGTCTTATCTCATTTCCTTGTTTCAGTTGTACTTTGACAAAGAAACAGCAACTTTACTTCTGAAAAAACATGAACTGCTTGCATTTATTTGAATTCTGAAACAGAAAATGTAAAATTAAGAGTGTGACACATGACATCATTATAGGTTGGACCTCTATGCTTGTCCCTTGCTAACTGATATCACTACTTACCCTTTTGGTTTATATGTGTTGTGGATGTGGATAGGCTGGTGAAGACGCTGATTATTCGACAGTAACCAAAGTTCAACTGAAGGATATGTTTGCTGGAAAAACGGTAAAACAGCTTTAAAATCTTACTGATAGTGGGAGCTTCTCTCTGTGTGTGTTGATTAACTTATGCATATTAAGAGATATTAACCCGGACAGTCTGCTCATCTTGTTAGAGGGTATGAAATGATTGACACATCTTTTGCGCGGTATTCAGATAAAGGCAATCAAGGAAACAAGCTTATCGGCGAATCAAGGCAAGAATGAGATGAAGAAGATGAGTTGGAATATAGAACATGACACAGGCAGTGAATCTGCACCAATTAGAGGGGGTCCAGTAGGCATGTCTAGTCTCGCAGTCGAGCTTGGTCCAATGGAAATACGGACTTTCGTTGTTATATTTTAAATAGAAATTTTCTTATTTTCTACCCAACAAGTTAAAAAGAACTGCTCCATGGAGCCACTAATAGTTCTTTTAGTCAAATTTATTCATAATAATAAATTTGATGTCTGCCAAACAAAGCAAATGCATAGTCAGGAGGAAAATATTTTTCACCTCCCGCTACTCATTGTACCACTCTGCCAATAATGATGATCAAATGGATCATATCCTTGGACCTTGATTTCCTCTATATCAATTCTACAGCGTTCTCTTCTGTCAATTAACTCTTTGTAGATTTATTTTCCAATAAGAAATACTCAATTCTTTGTCCAAAACATAAAATGAGTGCTAAGAACAGAAGGAATATTTTTTTATTTTTTTGCTGAATAAGGATTTTTTTTTATTTACTCTACGACGATGGGATGCCAATGGAGGGATAAGAAAAGAAAACATTACTCCCTTTGTCCCATTTTTATATGATATTGATACTATTATGGATTTAAACAATTTTCTTTTGATAATAATTTTTTCAAATATATTTTGTCTAAAAAAATTATGATTTATAATTTATTAAAATTTTAGCTTCTAACGAAATTAGAAAAAGAAAAAAAAAAAGAACATCCAAATGGACTTGCGCGGCAAATCCGACAGTTATAGCAGTTAACAAATCTGCCACATGTCTCTTCATGTTCGCCTGCTATTCCTCCAAAACATCCATCTTCTTCTTTTTCTTTTCTTCTTCTTCTTCTTCTTCTCTTTTCCTCCATCCTCAACATATTTTTCTCAGCTCTTCAATGGCTTCTCAGAACCCTAATCTACAGAAAGCCCCATTGTATCCACAGGTCATTCACAATGATCCAAATCTCCAATCAACTTCTTCTTCTCGTCCCAATCTTTATCCAACCATAGACGAAAAGGACCTCGTCGAAAAACTCATCCCCGACGATTATCAAACTACTCCTTCTGCTCCATCTGCCCCTCCTGAGTCCCTCGAAGAAACACTTCTCGTTATCCCTGGTGTCCTCATCCATTTGATCGATAAGCATTACTCTGTTGAGCTAGCCACCGGAGATTTATCTCTGATTGGTCTGCTGCAAGATAAAAATACTATTGCTATCCTTGTTCGTGTGGCTGACGAGATCCAATGGCCATTAACAAAGGACTTGGCCGCGGTGAAATTGGATGATTCGCATTACTTTTTCTCGTTTCAAGCTATGAAAGAGGATGGTTCGGATTCCAGTGACGACGAGAAAGAAAAGGGTAAAAAAGAAAAAGATAAGGGTAAGAAAGAGAAAGATAAGGAAACGGTGAATGAATCGTTGAATTATGGATTGACGATTGCTTCCAAGGGTCAGGAGGCATTGTTGAAAGAGCTGGATGCCATTTTGAAAAGTTACAGCGCCTTTTCTGTTCAGAAGGTGGAGGAAAAGACGGCCTTGGCTATTGGAGGAACAGTGGCAAAGGAGTTGTCTCCAGCTGACTTGAAGTCGGAGAAGAAGAAGGAAGTGTTGGAAGAACGTTGCGCTCAATACTGGACCACGTTGGCGCCCAATGTGGAGGAATACAGTGGATCAGCTGCAAAGTTAGTTGCTGCAGGATCAGGGCAGCTGATCAAGGGGATTTTGTGGTGCGGAGATGTGTCAATGGAACGATTGAAGCGAGGAAATGAGGTTTTAAAGCAGAGGATGACTTCAGGGACTAAGGCCGAGATTAGGCCTGAGACGTTGAGGAGGATCAAAAGGTATGGTGGCCTTATAATATTTAATGGCCATCTGCTTACACTATGTTGACTGTTAGATTAATATCTTTGCTTTGCTGTTATTGTTATTCATTTTGATTAGCATTCTAGTGGGTTCTTAATATTTTGCCAGGTAATTAAAATTTATACCAAGGCTCCCTCTTGAGTTCTAGTGATGGATAAAGCAGCCAAAATACCAAGGAAAATATTTTCTTTTGTTTATCCACATTGACAAAATAGGAGTAGTTTTTTATTGTGTTTCGCACTGGCCACACTATTAATTGCATTGCGAAAAGTCTTCTATATTGTTTTGTAACGATTTAGCTTACATTTTCTCCCTAGAAAGTTTCAACTTTTTCTTCTTTGGTTTCTATTTTATTTTCTTTTCACATGTATCAATTGAGTTGGGATTTTGAAAGAGTTGAATCAGAGGCGGATTTAGGATATGTAGAATATGAATACACCATGAAAAAAAGGGTCAGGAAAAAGTGTAAGTGAGAATTGATCCTTGTTTCTTTGAGTAAATAATTAAGTATTGAACCAAGTGCACCATTCAACCTTTACGGAGCATGGGTGCAAATACATAATATTGGACGAATTTTAGAAAATATACACATAAAATACCTAGTTTGGCGAAGGCACCATGGGTTCACGTGCCCCATAATTGAGGCTATAGATCCGCCCCTGAGTAGAATAGCAAAGTTGGATATTACTTAGGAACTTCTACTTTGTCAAACTGATACCGGGTAATCCCATGATTCTTTTTACTTATTATCATTTGAGTTAGGTATCGAACAAAAATAAGAGGATGAATAGTTGTATGTTACTGAATGAAAAAAAGAATACTATTATGACAAATGCTTGCAGTGTCTCGTTTTTTGAGAGATTGCAGATTATCCCTACTGAACTGTCTGACCAAAAAAAAAGACTCTTTGACAGATTTGGCTAAAAAGTGTATTGATACTGTTTTTTCAGTTTGAAATGTTAATGGATCTTTCTTTGTTGTTTCATTGAATAGCTTCAACAACTGAGATAATCTTTCTATTTCGGTACATAAAGTTTATAATTCAGTAAGCCAGTATAATGGCACTGTTTTATGAGGAGCTGCCACTTTCAGATGCTAGTTAGAATTTATGGTACAAGATAAATTAAATCCCTCAATACCTAGACTTCTATATTGTTTCCCCACATGGGAAATAGGAAGTATGTCAAACAAGGCTTCTATGTTTGAGCTAGCTGTTGCTGATGTACATGTACATTCAATAAGATTATCAGGGATACTCATATGCCTAGCTGTAAATTATTTAGGCGAAGAAAAAACTTTTTACTCACGTTGGGGTGTGTTTTTCAGGGTTAAGAGAGTAACTAAGATGACTGAGAAAGTGGCAATTGGAGTCCTTTCTGGAGTTCTCCAGGTTTCAGGATTCTTCACTAGTTCAGTTGCAAATTCCATAGTTGGAAAAAAGTTCTTCCGCATGATGCCAGGGGAGATGGTCCTTGCTACTCTGGATGGATTTTGTAAGTCAAAAGTCTTCCATTTTTCTTGACCGAGTTTGATTGTATGTCCATATACTATTTGCTTTTCAGCGATTTTTACTTATTTTATTTTTAATATAGCTTCAGGACAAAAGGAATTGAATTTATAGCTTAACTGTGTCGCATAGTCCCTGTTCTATCACATTCACAGGCACTTATATGTATCAGATAAGACATTTTTAGAGAATGTATAAATTGAATCATCAAGGACATGTCTACCAAGAAAGATATAAATGGTTACATCCTTTTCCATATTTACGGCTTGCTCTATGGCGCCAATCCCTCTGTTATCCTCTAGTTTTGCTTCATTTGTGACTCCCTCTTTGCTTGGACATCCTTCAAACAAAAAAGCACTTTGTCACTATTGAATAAGAACATCAAATCATCACAATTGAAGTGTCAAATAGTGATTAGCTTCAGATTATCACATGTGACATGCAATATCAGCTATAAACATGTTTTACTTCCACAACAACAACTCCTCCTAAATCATAAACTATTACTAGTTGGCCATTTGCTTCTTCTAGTTGTTTGGTTAGTCCTGAGTTGTCCATTGGATATCTGACCATTTTGTCTCTCACTTAGAGTTTGATAGTTTGGTTATTACAGATAATATTATATGTGGCTAAATTTCTGGATTCTGAGAGAGAAGGCGTAGAGAAGAAATCCCAGGTTGTGTGTCTGATTCTGCATGCAGATTTTCTGGTCGGTAATGATGTTTCAATTAAGAGAAGAGAATCTAACCAAAAGAAACAAACAGGAGATTGAAGGAAAAGCAAAGAGCCTAATTTTTATTTTTGGTTTCTTAAGTAAAGAATAGGAAAATTTTTGCATCTCTTGACATCACTACAAGTAATTATTTTATTCACACTGCCAATGTTAGCTCTGTATGCTTTTAGATTTTAGTTGCTAGGACCATCTATGATGGGGTTGTATCCAATGTTAAAAGGAGGAGACTATGCTGTTTAAATTGTTACTATAAGTTAACATTTAAGTTCTTTTACTGTATTGATGAACTCATCTTGTTGAAATACTTGTGCATTAAAAGTTGATTTCTCATGCACATAACTGTCAAATAACAACTCTAACTTTGAGAATTTGTTTACATATTTTGAGTTTAACTATAGCAAATTGCAGTCAGTTTGTTGTCTACATATGTATAATATTTTCTTTTGAGAGGAGCCTAACTTGTCTTTGTTATAGGCAGAATATGCGACGCTGTTGAAGTAGCTGGAAAGAATGTGATGTCAACATCGTCCACTGTGACGACTGAGCTTGTTTCGCACAGGTAAAGCTCAACTATTCTAGATCTACTGAAGAAAACTGGAAAAAATGTACAACATAGGAGACTTTAAGGAAAAGCAAAATGTTTCCCCTCCTTAACTTTGGTGACACTTAAGTTTCAGTATATGATGACTTCTCCTGGCTATATGCCCTTTTTTCCAATTCTAGTCTTACCATTTGAATACATTGCAACTTGTTTTGTCATGAGTGATCAACAGACTCAACTAATTGAAATCACACTATGTAACTGTAAGATAAATATGAGACTGTTTGGATTAGCTGATTGTAAATAGCTGATAAGCTTGTAGTGCTGAAAAGTTTTTTTAAGTGCTGAAACTATTTTTAAATAAGCATTTACGTGTTTGGATAGAAGTGCTGAAACTGATAATAAGCAGTTCATATGTTTGATTAAAAAGTACTGATAAGCTATTCTTTTGTTTAAATGACTAAAATACCCTTGAATTTTTTTCAAAACATTATAAATTAAAAATTTCTTTGTAAAGAAAAGAATTAATAACGAATATGGAATGAAGAGAAAGTCAAGAAATTTATTTTGGGAAAAATATTTTGTGAATTAGAAAATATTATTAAGGATAAACTAATAAAAGTGTTGGTCAAACTAAAAGTGCTTATAAGCTGAAAAACCATAAGTTGGAGGTGACCAGTTTATGACTTATGGCTGATTTTAGCTTATAAGCACTTTAAGTGTTTACCAAATGCGTAGATAAACCAAAAGGTGCTTATAAACCGGTTTGACCAGCTTATAAACTTAGCCAAACACCCTCTATATCTGCTTAGAACTTTTGGGTTACTGAAATCACACTATGTCATAAGTGAATGGGTTTTGTAGGTATGGAGAAGAGGCAGCAAAAGTAGCAACCGAAGGGCTTGATGCGGCAGGGCATGCTGTTGGGACTGCCTGGACTGTGTTTAAGATCAGAAAGGCTCTTAACCCCAAAAGTTCCTTTAATCGTGCCACCCAACTTAAGTCTAGTGCTAAAGCTGCTACTGTTAAGAAGGCCAAGAGCTCAAAGTACTGATCTTGTTTGTTCTTTCACTCGCAGAGCTGTGAATTGAGGCCCTCTTTTTAGATTTTTCCAATGGCAGATATGTTATGTTATTAAGGATAAGGATTATAGTTTTTGTTGTAGGTACAATTTTCCACATCAATCCACCTCCATTTGTACTTTTCACCCTCTAGCATTAGTGTATTTATTTTTGGAAGAGGGAATAGGCACCAGCAAACAATTCATGTTCTGATTGTAGCTTTAATCATTGAGTAAACACACATGTGATATGTAATTTATTGTATATTTAGTTGCAATCATGCATGTAATGTTGTTCTCCCTGCTGCGCATTTTATTACTACTGCTGTTTTTCAGATTTATTACCTGTGAGAATATTATTATGAAACCAGGATAAATTCATATCATTAAACTGGAAAATAAAGATAGACAGTAAATACTGGTAGGTAAGATAGGTACATACGATGGTAACAGAACGAGGGCGATAGGGCAGAGGGTACATTTTTGGTGATAGTTGTGAATAATAAGCCTTAACGAATATTGTTTACCCTCAAAATCGGATAACAATTGAATTTGTAAGTGATTTTAAGGATACGTGGACTAACTTGACACAAGACGATAAATTAGATTGCAATTAAAATAAATAATGATAAAGTAAATGCAAACCACACGAATTGAACGATCTTAGCCTTGGGAAGTTAATCACCCTCGAATAAGATACGCTCCAATCGGTGCCAGGATACCGAAAAACAAGAGCTCTTAAATAATAATGATATATAGCTTTGGAGTGCGTGTTACAATGTGTTCAATGGCCCTCCTTTATACAGTAGAGGAGTCCTATTTTAGGTACAATTCTATAAAAGATAAAAATCTCTTGATTTGATGATTGTCGGTGCCTTATTGATACGTGCCGAGATTCTCTTCGTAATATCCGACCGGTCATGGATATTTCGGTCTTCTGTTGGTTATGCTAGCAATGTTTCTTCGAGCTCGATCGGGGCTAAGGTCGACTCCGGGATTACAGACTCAATGTTTTCGAAGGCAGGTGTTATGACCCCGGGTTCTAGCTCTGTGAGACTCGAGATCAATCTTCAGTCTTTGGTTGTCATGTTCCTAACCTGTCATGTCGTAGGTGAGCTCAATTTTGACCGTACACAGATAGTTCCCTCGTTTTTCGGAGTAGACGACGAGAAATGACATGAACTTCCGATTCTTTCTTCGATATAACACGACAGAAACGGCAAAACCGTTGAAACGTCTTGTCAGTCAAGTTTTAATTGCATTAAACGCTTGTCAGTTGTTGGTCGACCACTCCTAGATGCGAACCGTCGCTGGGAAACTATAAATACCTCCCCATTTGTTCATTCAAACCTTACATTCAAACCTTCTTCCCGCGTTCCTAAAAAATTTCAATACTTCCAAATACTTATATTCTAGTTACTTTGAGATCTTTTATAAGAACTCTCATTCGACTTTTTCTCAAACCACCGAGTGTACTCTTTTAACTTCCTCTTTTTTCTTCTTTCTTCTCTATAAATAAATGGTGAAAACTTCCAAAACAGTTCACTAAAAAGAAACTCCTTCTACCTCACGGTCGGCTACCGAAGAGACCGCTTCACGTACTGTTGCCGATGATCCAACCCCGGAACCTCTTATAAAAATGTTCATCCTAGGGGGATGCCCGATCAATGCTGACTTTAAAGTCGAAAAGCCCTCCTCCATACCAGGTCGGTGTGAGGAGGTCTCGAGGTATATCTGCTCGATCACCGAGGATATTCTCTCCGAAGTCAAGAAGAATTGTAACTGGGCTGACAAACATGTGGTAGTTCCCGAACCTGACGAAGCCATCACTACCCACATCGAGGGAGTTTTAAGCCTTTACACTTATCCCTTCACGTTGGGCCCCTTGGACCCAGTTATTGTTGATTTTTGCAAAATATACGAGCTAACCCTCGGTCAAATTCACCATTCTTTCTGGAGGATCGAAATCCTCCTCCGCTTCTTTGTAAGAAAGATCGAAGGGTGCCCTTTCACGATCGACCACCTTATGCGATTATACAGTCCCCGACTCTACCGGGGGGGAGGGGGGGAGGGGAGGACTGATCAAGCTCGCCCGTCGGGCCAGTAAAGTCGCATTCTCGAGTGTCAATGAAGATAGGGATTGAGGTTGGCTAGGCTGTTTCGTCCGAGTGAGGACCTCGGACTTGATCCCGGCCGAGCACATGCCATTCCTTGAGAAGTGAAACATGAAACGTAAGTATATAGGTTTGCTTCTAAAGTTTTATTTATCGCCCTTTTTATTTATTCTTATCGGTGTTTTGTGATGGTACAACTGTTGCTCGGATACCGAACACAGTTCCTCGACTCAAGGAGTGGGTCGAGGGTATCGTATCGCAAAGTCCTTATTCCGAGCGCTCGTGGCACGAGCTTTCAAAGGGCTGATGGGAGACCCGTTCGCATGGTGAGATCTCTTTCATAAGTGGCATTTGGTTTCCCCTTTGCATGATTAAGTCCTTACTTGCTTTATTTATTTTTGCAGGTTTACCCAAGGATGTCCAAATGAGGCCACCATCTGGTAGTGACAATTTCCCCACTGAGTCCCCTACTCCGAAACAGGGTGAAGAGAAGAAGATAAAAAGGGCTCCGAGTTCTCCGAGCTCGGAGAAAAAGAAACTAAAGAGGAGGCTTATCTGCAAGCCAAAAGAAACCTCCAGTTCCCAAATACTTGATTTAGACTCCCTCTACCGGCTCAGGGACGAGTCTGAAGAGGAGGAAATTTTAGTGGCCGGGAGCTATTGGTCCCTGAAGAACGGGCATCAACCGAAGAGGGGACAATAGAGGCCAATCCTTCCTAAACGCAAGAGGTCGATGCATCAGTGAGGGTCAAGAACTCTCAAGACACCGGTTCTGCTACACCCGGTGTCATCGATATAATAGGATTGCCTTCGTTCACAGACTTAATGTTCGGTGAAGCTCAAGTGGCGAAGGATCATTCAAATGAGGGGGTCCAAGGAGAGAACGATCCCCTCCAAAGATTTTTTGATGGCGTGGACTCTATTGCCATGGAGGATGTCACTAGCTTGGGTGATTTGGAAGTACCAAGAAGAAGTCCGCCCTCAGGGACAGGTGGATCTAGCTCGAGACCGAGATTGTTCAACTGATTCCTTTCCCCGAGTGTTGATCCCAGTCGGAAATGGTCGATCATTATCTCTGTTCCGGAGGATTCTCGGGTCCTTTCCGTACCTGTTGGGGTAGCTAGTTACCTACGGTGCCTGGTGACTGAAGAAGACCGGTCAAAGATGAACGAGGTGGACTCTCCATGCTTGTTCAATGAAGCACAACAGGCATCTTAACATTTTTCCTTGTATTCACAGGCCTCGGTTCTTCACCACGAGACATTCCTCCGATATCGAGAAGAGCTGAGTTTTCTTGAGGCCGAAGCCAAATAACTTACTGAGAAGAGGGATATGTACAAACTTCTGAGTGAGCAACGCGGGGGGAGGTTAAGAGCCCCCGAGCTGAGCTGGAGGTGGCTCAAAAAGAGCATGTTGACTTGTTCGAGCAGGTAAAATATTTAAGGTTAGTGACGAAGAGCTAAGCTCGGTGACTAACGGTCAGAATCCGCAGGTCCAACAAAATATCGATCAACTGCGAGCTGATATGGATGCTGTCAAGGATGAGACCGACGAATGGAGGGGCAGGATGCATCATCTGGCCTCGAAAAAAAGGCTTCTCCGGTGAAACTGACTTCGGCCGAGGTCCAACTTCTAGCAGCAAAGGAAAAGGTCAAGGTTCAGGCCAAAAAGTTTGAAGAGCTCCAGTCTCGGCTAAGTTCGGCTACCTTTGATCGAAAAATTATGGCCAAGGAACTTGAAACGGCCAAGTCAGCAGCCGCGGTGGTTAAAGCCGACGCCGACGAGATAGTGGCCCAATATAAGGCCGATGCCGAAGAGGCCCAGGACCGTTTGAAGGGCATTGGTGATTATGAGAAGCGGCAGTCGCGAAGAGAGGCCCTCAAGAAGATTCATGCTCGGGGTTTCGATCTATCAGCCAAGATCGAAAACACTAAGGGGCTCGAGGCCGAGGCCAAAAAAGTGGCCTACCCCGAAGAAGAAGAAGAAGAAGAAGAAGAAGAAGAAGAAGAAGAAAGAAGAAGAAGAAGAAGAAGAAGAAGAAAAAGAAGAAAAAGAAGAAGAAGAATAAGAAGAAGACTCTGAGGGTTCCGATGGACCCGGGGGTGGAGAATACATGGCTATTTAGACGCCTTTGTGAAACAATTTCTCTATTTTGTTTTTTGTATTTTTGTTAAGGCTATTGGCCTTTGTAAAGACTGTATATAATATACAAGGCTTGTTTTTCCCTTCGATAGTTTAAGAATTTCGATAGTTTTTGCTTTATTCATTATATTTTTGTCACGCCCCGAACTCAGGGAGCGCGACCGGCGCTCAACCGAGTAAACCCAGTCGAGCAAGCCTACATTATATCGACATCTCATCATTACTCATTCATGATTTACCATAACATAATTTGATCTTGACTTTTAAATCGAATACATTTGGCTCAATGACCTACAATCTTTCTCATTATGGGTGTGTAGCCTCATAAATAGTGTCAACATAAATATATAACGTGACTCAAATCTTTAATTACATGACCCACAGTGTACATGGAGCTTCTATAACAATAGATACCTAAATACATAAAATGAACTAGACCCAAACACCTACTGGATCTGTAGCGGTCTCACCATAAGTTGAGTAGTGAAAACGATTCCTATCAAAGATCCATATCATCTTGTAGGAGTATACCTGCATCCATTAAAAGATGCAGTTCCCCCGGCAAAAGGGTCGTGAGTACATGTGGAATAGTACTCGTATGTAAGGCAGTCAAAATAATATATGAAAATACGGTAACTCAAATAATAGGCGAATAAAGTATATCAAGAAACTACGAAACATCCTATAGAATCAAATTTCAAGTCTTGTTATACTTGCATCATTTTAAACTTCTTTTAGGATCAACTGAGCCATATGAACTATACATGGAATACATAATATAAGGTAATTGAAACAATATGTACAAACAAGGACAACGAAAGTGGCACCTATTTTCTGTGTTAACAATGCGTCTCACTAGACCGTCCATATCCCTTTCTTATTTTATACCTATACATTTCATAGACCGCACTTAGTGTTCACATATCATATTATACACTATTCGTCTCATAGACAGTCCATAGTGTTCACACCTATTCAAGGACTTGGAAATACAACATGAATACAATGAATCATGGTAATAATAAAAGGGCTTAGATAGCCGTTAAAGTCAAGAAAATTTACTAAGAGCTTCCAATAACATTTATAGATTTTAAGTCGGGGATCCTCTATAACCACCTTCACACAAAGCGACCTTGCCGCCTCACCCCAACATATGCGGGTGGAGGTATATCACGATACCACAATCTCCACACAAAGCGGCCCTGTCACCTATCCCCGATATATGAGGATGGAGGTATATCACAATACCACAATCCCTTCAGAAACCGGCCCAATCACGTCACCCTAATATATGCGGGTGGTGGTGTATCACAATACCACAACCCCTACGCAAAGAGGCCCTGCCGCCTCACCTCAATATATGCGGGTGGAGGTGTATCACAGCACTACAATCCCTATACAAAGGGGGCCTTCTACCTTACCCCAATATATGTGGGTGAAGGTGTATCACAATACCAGAATCTCTACACAAAGTAGCCCTGCCGCCTTACCCCAATATATGTGTGTGGAGGTGTATCACGATACCACAATCTCTACATAAAGCGACCCTACCGCCTCACCCCAATATATGCGGGTGGAGGTATATCACGATACCATATATAAACTCAAAGCGGCATGATTAACGTTACATTTAAGGTCGTAATTTCCCATATCATTGGAATACTTCATATCCATGCTCTTCATGGAGTAACACAACTCATTACATAAGCACATGCATGGTAAATCAATAAGTCGATTTCAACGTCACATGAGCCCAATTCCTTTTCTTAAGGTTCATCATCATTTAGCATATGGCATCTCCCTTTCATCTCGTTATTCACTCACTTGACATCTTGAGGTTATTAGCTAAGTTCATGACTCTTGGGGACTTAACATCGAAGTTATTTCCATTGATTATTTTAGAAGCATACATACTATGATTGAAACTATTGGGACATACAACGCCTCATAATTCTTATCTTGGAAAGCTGCCACATTTCATGTTCATACTATTACTTACTTGTACTTTCCATGAGTGATCATAGAACATTAAGAGCATTTAAAATATTTTGGAACACCATATCCTTTACTCATAAGAACGTAGGAGCTTATAACACATTGGAAATATAAGTACAAATACGTTCATCTTATAACCTTTCACACCATATATTACTTCACAATTACTTTTAACTACTTACAACATCATTATTTCATTGTCTCCCTTGGCCATACATATTATTCTTCATTTATGGCACTATAGCCGTATATCATATTCCGCACTTTTATTTCTTTACTTTCAAGGATTATCATCATAAACATCATCATATAGAATACTCTTGAAATACCCCAAAAGGGCAATACATAATTCCAACTCATGAATGTGTAAGAATTCAAAACATATTGGACATACCTACCAAGAATAACATTAGTTAGAACAACCATATTTGGACATGTCTTGAGTACATAAGCTTTTGGATAATTCTATTTTCGGAGTCAATTTAGAATTGTTGAATCAAGGCTCATTTCATTATATTTCACACATCATTTCATTTTATTAATTGGCGCTATTGGCCACAAGTATAACATTCATTCTTGGCACAATGTACATACTTTATATCCCCAACTCACTACTTTCACTTTCAAGCATCTTTATAGATTATCGACAACAAAGAATCTCTAATCACGAATTTTAGTACACCTATGATAAATTAAGAGTCTTAAGCACATTGAGACTTCTTACACAATTTGGCATAATTTCCTTCACTTGAAACACTACTTGGAGTCATAACATTTTAATACCCAACTCATGCTTTGAACATATTCCTGAAGCATAACGTCATATGACGAGAGCATCCGGAACTCATTTTGAACATATACCTTTCAACACAAAGCTTATTCGGAATAGTTAATTTATAATGAATAGCTCGGGACTTACAAGATCATCATGGGATTCAATTTTAGGAGAGAAGTTTAGCCAACATACCTCACTTTGAGCTTTCCTTAAATTACTTCAATGTTTCGGAAATCCTAGCAACTTCAATTTATTTAGAAACATAAAAAAATTGAACCATAATTAGGAAGATATTCGTGGGTTCACCTCTTTAAAGTATTTTATCAAACACTAGGTGTGCATCATGATTTCAAGGTTCTTATATGGTGGATTCCTTCATCCCACAACCCAATCGTTACCCATTTGAGCTTAACAACCTTCCCATACATCTCGTTGGTACATGCATGTATAATAATACTCTCTCATACAAGAATCACACTCCCTATTATCCAATAACCGAAATTGAAGAATTGGGGGAAGAAATTCTTACCTTTTAGAAGCCCTAACAAGTTCCTCTTGATAAGATTTCAAGGCTTGACTCAAGTTGAGTAGTGAAATATTTATCCATCCCTTTTCTCTCTCTAGAATAGCTCTCTCCTCTCTCTAAAACATCAGGTAATCCCCCAAAAAATGAACCATTAGGCTAGATAAATGAATTGGGGGTCAGGGGTTATAAAATTAGAAAAATGGACCCTCCGAACTCAAGTTTGCGGTCACAGAAATGACCGCACAATGGGTATGCGGTCCGCATAATGGACCACGAAACTGATGCCCAGAATTGGGCTACACTGGTTAGGTTTGCGACCATTTTTCGGTTCGCAGAATGATTCTGCGGTCACGGAATTGACCGTAGAATCACATTCTACCAGTCTTTGGGAATTTGGTCATAACTCCTTGTAGGGGTGTCCAAATGTTGAACTGTTTGAAGCGTTAAACACTAGACTCAAAGATCTTTCATTTGATAGGTTTTTCATCACACACACACACACACACACACACACACACACATACGCATATATATGTAGATATTCTCGTCCAAAGTTTGGTCTTGTGCGTATTCATTTGGAACTTTAGTCTATCATATAATTTCCAACTTGACTTAGACTTAGGGCTCTTCTTAGACCTCACATCACTTATAATATGCCTCGTACACTTATTATCATATACAATTGATATCCATCATATTAATAGTCCTCGTATGCACAAAAACAAAATGATTAGCACACATCAACTTTCTTAATATCGCTTAAGTACTTCGAAATTTTCGACATTCTCCCCCACTTAAGAATATTCATCCTCGAATGTTTTACAAGTCACTTCTAAGAATAAAGTTACAATCCTTTTACCTCCAACCATTATACATAGGCACTTATGACTACATCGGTCTCATACTTCCTTTCCAAAATTTTAACTTACTTATGGCCCTTAAAATTTGGCTATCTTTACAAATTCTTAAAAATTTTGACAGAGTTTCCCCTGTAACTGGGCCTATCCACCTGTCAGAGAATCACTAAAATCAACCCTGAACAACATATAGATAACACCACATTGCACCATATACATGAAATCAACAACCATGATTCTCGTGTCCAACTCTATGACCTTACTTACCTTGGTCGTATCCTTGACTTTTCCTTCCTCCATTACGAGGACAATTGGGCACCTCACACATAATGCATGTTACGTGTGTCATTCCTTTAATACTTAGGCCTTTCTTATTTCATAGCACGATGTGCAAAAATTCCTTAATATTAACAAGGGAACTTCAAGACTAACTCGGAACATTAACGAGCAGTCGAGGATAGAAGAAGAGAAATATTTCCTAAATGTTGTTGTAGCCTCCCTATTATAAGTGTGGCCGGCAATACACCGATAAGAGGGACTCTACAGACATAGCTCCATGACACCTCAGAACTCCTAAACCATGCTCTGATACCAAGTTTGTCAAGCCCCGAACTGAGGGAGCGCGACCGGTGCTCAACCGAGTAAACCCAGTCGAGAAAGCCTACACTACATCGACCTCTCATCATTACTCATGCAAGATTAACCATAGCATAATTTGATCTTGACTTTTAAATCGAATACATTTGGCTCAATGGACTACAATCTTTCTCATGATGGGTGCGTAGCCTCATAAATATTGTGAACATAAATACATGACAAAACTCAAATCTTTAATTACATGACCCACAATGTACATGAAGCTTCTATGACAATAGATACCTAAATACATAAAATGAACAAGACCCAAACACCCACTAGAACTATAGCGTGCTCACCATAAACTGAGTAGTGAAGAAGATCCCTAGCAAAGATCCATATCATCCTGTAGAAGTATACCTGCATCCATTAAAAGATGCAGCGCCCCCGACAAAAAGGACGTGAGTACATGTGGAATAGTACTTGTATGTAAGGCAGTCAAAACAACATATGAAAATATGGTAACTCAAATAAAAGGCAAATAAAGTATATCAAGAAACTACGAAACATCCTATAGAATCAAATTTCAAGTCTTGTTATACTTGCATCATTTTAAACTTCTTTTACGATCAATTGATCCATATGAACTATACGTAGAATACATAATATAATGTAATTGAAACAACATGTACAAACAAGGACTTATTATCTGTGTTAACAATGCGTCTCACTAGACCGCCAATATCCCTTTCTTATTTTACACCTATACATTTCATAGACCGCCCTTAGTGTTCACATATCATATTATACACCTATATGTCTCATAGATCATCCATAGTGTTCACATACACAATACACCTATTTAAGGACTTGGAAATACAACATGAATATGATGAATCATGGTAACAATAAAAGGGCTTAGATAGCCGTTAAAGTCAAGCAAATTTACTAAGAGCTTCCAATAATATTTATAGATTTTAAATCGGGGATCCTCTGTAACTACCTTCACACAAAGCGTCCTTGCCGCCTCACCCCAACATATGTGGGTGGAGGTGTATCACGATACCACAATATCCACACAAAGGGCCCTGCTGCCTCACCCTAATATATGCGGGTGGAGGTGTATCACAATACCACAATCCCTATACAAAGCGGCCTTGTCGCCTCACCCCAATATATGCGGGTGAAGGTGTATCACAATACCACAATCTCTACACAAATCGGCCCTGCTACCTCACCCCAAGATATGCGGGTGGAGGTGTATCACGATACCACACCCCAATATATATGGGTGGAGGTGAATCATGATACCATATATAAACGGAAAGCGGCATGATTAACATTACATTTAAGGTCATAGTTTCCCATATCATTGGAATACTTCATATTCATGCTCCTCATGGAGAAACACAACTCATTACATTACCACATGTATGGTAAATTAATAAGTCGATTTCAATGGCACATGTGCCTAGTTCCTTTTCTTAAGGTTCATCATCATTTAGCATAGGACATCTCCCTTTCATCTCATTATTCACTCACTTGACATCTTGAGGTCATTAGCTAAGTTCATGACTCTTGGGGACTTAACATCAAAGTCATTTCCATTGATTATTTTAGAAGCATAGATACTATGATTGAAACCATTGGGACATTCAACGCCTCATAATTCTCATCTTGGCAAGCGGACACATTTCATGTTCATACTATCACTTACTTGTACTTGTCATGGGTGATCATAGAACATTAAGAGCATTTAAAACATTTAGGAGCACCATAGCCTTTACTCATAAGAACGTAGGAGCTTATAACACATTGGAAACATAAGTACAAATACGTTCATCTCATAACCTTTCACACCATATATCAATTCACAATTACTTTCAACTACTTACAACATCATTATTTCATTGGCTCCCTTGGCCATACATATTATTCTTCATTAATGGCACTGTGGCCATATATCATATTCCGCACTTTTATTTCTTTACTTTCAAAGATTATCATCATAAACATCATCATATAGAATACTCTTGAAATACCTTTCCCCAAAAGGGCAATACACAATTTCAACTCATGAATATGTAATAACTCAAAACATATTGGAAATACCTACCAAGAATAGCATTACTTAAAACAACCATATTTGGACATGACTTGAGTACATAAGCTTTTGGATAATTCTATTTTTGGAAGCAATTTGGAATTGTTGAATCAAGGCTCATTTCATAATATTTCACACATCATTTCTTTTCATTGGCGTTATTAGCCACAAGTATAACTTTCATTCTTGGCACGGTATCCACATTTTATATCCCAACTCACTACTTCCACTTTTAAGCATCTTTATAGATTATCGACAACAAAGAATCTCTAATCACGACTTTTAGTACACCTATGATCAATTAAGAGTCTTAAGCACATTGAGACTTCTTACACAATTTGTCATAATAGCCTTCACTTGAAACACTACTTGGAGTCATAATATTTTAATACCCAACTCATGCTTTAAACACATTTCCGAAGGATAACGTCATATGATAAGAGCATCCGGAACACATTTTGAACAGATACCTTTCAACACAAAGCTTATTCAGAAAATCCTAACAACTTCAATCTATTTAAAAACACAACAAAAGTGAACCATAATTAGGAAGATATTCGTGGGTTCACCTTATTAAAGCATTTTATCAAACACTAGATGTGCATCATGAATTCAAGGTTTTTATATGGTGGATTCCTTCATCCCACAACCCAATCGTTACCCATTTGAGCTCAACAACCTTCCCATACATCTCGTTGTTATATGCGTGTATAATAATACTCTCTCAAACAAGAATCAAATTCCCTATAACCCAAAAACTGAAATTGAAGAATTGGGGAAAGAAATTCTTACCTTTTATAAGCCCTAACAAGTTCCTCTTGATGAGATTTCAAGGCTTGACTCAAGTTGAGTAGTGAAATCTTTATCCCTCCCTTTCCTCTCTCTAGAATAGCTTTTTGATCTCTCTAAAACATCAGGTAATCCCCCAAAAATGAACCCTTAGGCTAGATAAATAAATTGGGGGTCGGGTTATAAAATTAGAAGAATAGACCCTCCGAACTCAGGTCTGCGGTCGCAGAACTGACGACACAATCGGTATGTGGTCCCTACAATGGACTGCAAAACTGATGCCCAGAACTGGGCTTCACTGGTCAGGTCTGCGCCAATTCTGCTATCCACATACCTCTTTTGCGGTTCGTAGAATAATTATGCGGTCGCGGAATTGACTGCAGAATCACATTCTGCCAGTCTTTGGTAATTTGGTCATAACGTCTTGTATAAGTATCCAAATAACAAACGATTTGAAGCGTTAAAAACTAGACTCGAAGATCTTTCATTTAATAGGTTTTCCATCACATAAATCCTTATATGTATATAGATATACTCATCCAAATTTTGGTCTTGTGCGTACTCATTTGGAACTTTAGTCTATCATGTAATTTCTAACTTGACTTAGACTTAGGGCTCTACTTAAACCCCACATCACTTATAATATGCCTCGTACACTTATTATCATATACAATTAATATCCATCATATTAATAGTCCTCGTCTACACATAAAATATTATGATTAGCACACATCAACGTTTTTAATAGTGCTTAAGTACTTCAAAATTTTTCGGGGTGCTACAGTTTTGCAAAGATCAAAATGCCTTAGCATAAAAAGGTTAAGTCATGTTCGGAGGTTCAAACAAGCCTTGTCTTAGACATTACTTTGTTTAAGGCATCATGGGGTTTCGGATGACCAGAAACCTTATGATATTTTAGATTATAGTTTGCCGAAAGTAGCCTTTAGAACCGGTTATGAGATTTTGAAGGCCTTGTTTTTTATCACGGGTCTCGGACGTCTCCTAGCTATTTTAATATGTCCGTAGCCTTTAGTTCGGGTATTGCCCAGTGGGCTTGTTACCTCGAGTTATCCGGTCTTGCCCAAGATAACAGTTTCCGAATGGGGATGGACATATGCGGACCTACCTTAGGGTTAGGAGGGATCACCGGAACCCGTTAGCCTCAGAAAAAATACTGTAAATATATTTTATATATATTTATATATACACTAGGTACCCCTTAAATAATTTAACTGGACCCCTCAATAAACAAAAGCAAGTCAGACACATTGGTTTTGTAGCCTGCTCAAACACTTCAGTTACTTGAAGGTTCCAAGTTCAAAACTTGACTTCTGCACTTCTTCTGTTGTTTACTTTTTTTTTTAATTCTTTAATACTTGTACTGTTGTATACAAATACACAATAGTTAACCTAAAGTCTTAACTTTTATCCTTTTCCAAACTAAAGAACAAAACCCACCTCTCTTCTTCAAACAGACCGCTCCACCCTTTTGCTAAAAAACAAAACCTTTTTTTCAATTAACCCTGTAACCTAAAGTCTTAACTTTTATGCTTTTCCAAACTAAAGAACAAAAGCCACCTCTCTTCTCCAAACAAACCGCTACACCCTTCTTCTAAAAAACAAAATCCTTTTTTCAATTAACCCTATTTAGCTTCTGCTCGAGCTCGAATCCGACGACCGGCAGTCCGAATCGGCGGCGGCTACTCGGTTTGAGGCTCTTCTTCAACTGAAACAGTAAGTTTATTTGAGTAAAATCTTGATTTTATTTGAGTAAGTTTTGTTTTCTTTTGAAAATATTAACTTAGAAAAATAATTTGGTATAAAAGATTTGCTTTCTAGTCTTAGAGCTAAAAAGTAAATGCCAAATTAATTTTGTATGCATTTGAATATTGTGTGCTAGTGTTATTTTGAAATATTCTTTCAGTGAAGTGTTTCTTTTCAAACAAAAACTTTGAATTAGGGCATTTGTTTATAGACTAGAGTGAAATTTTGAACTTGTTTAATTTAATTAATACTTATTCTCATAGTAGCTATACTAAGTAGTAAGCCTTTATTATAACTTGAATATGAGAAATTTTGTATTCACAAAGTGTCATAGTATAACTTTAATATTTTTGCAGGGTTTGCATATTACAAGACAAGATCAATTATATTATGTTTTGCTGAACTAAAAGCCTTTTCACTTCAAGGATAAATAATTTCACAAATTGGTATGTGTTCCTATTTTAAAGGGTGTAATTTCTCTATTTTAGATGTTAATATGTTATGTTTCCTTTTTCTTAATAGAAGGGGTGTGATTGAGTGATTCCCCTGTTATATTCTCTTAGTGTTGTTCTTGATAGAAGGGGTGTGAATTGTGATTCCCCTAAT
Source organism: Nicotiana otophora (assembly GCA_000715115.1). NCBI lineage: Eukaryota > Viridiplantae > Streptophyta > Magnoliopsida > Solanales > Solanaceae > Nicotiana > Nicotiana otophora. Next base: position 134,552 of record AWOL01S0021617.1, on the reverse strand, counting down.
GAAAGTTTGCTTTTATTCTTGATGGACACTTAAATTGAATTGAATCATTGTTTTGTAGGAAGTTCTTGTTCTTGTAACTTGAGATGGACGTATTTTTGACGAGGTTTAATTCTTCTCAACCAAGTTCTAGTTTTAGAGAGAATTCTTCCCGTGTAGTCGATGAATTTGATGTGGAATCACTAAATTCCAACCCCGGAGAGAGAATACTCATTGATAAATATAGCCTTAGAATACGAAATGAAGTGAGAAAATACTACATTAAACAAGGGCCTTGCCAACCGGTTGATTACAAATTCCCTAAAACTTTATTTGAAAACAAAATGTGTCAATTTAGTCCGAGTTGGCTTAAAGATTCAAACTCTAGATGGTTGGAGTATAGTGTAAAGAAGGATGCGGCATTTTGTTTATATTGCTTTTTATTCAAGAATGATTATGTCCATGGAAGTACGGGTGACTCTTTCACAAAAACTGGCTTTAGGGCTTGGAATAAAGCTTCGAAAAGAGTTGCTTTACATGTTGGTGAAGTAAATAATCTCCACCATAAGTGTTTCAATAAGATGCTAGACTTGTCTAATCAATCTCAGTCAATTCAAGTTGCATTTAACAAGCAATCCGAGAAACAAAGAAGTGATCACTGAATTCATTTAAATACCTCAATTGATGTTGCAAGGTTCCTCTTAGAATTTGAATTGTCTTTTCGAGGTCATGATGAAAGTGAATCTTCCAAAAATAAAGGCCTTTTTCTAGGGCTATTGGAATGGCTTGAAAAGAGGCTTCCGGATGTGGATAGAGTTATATTAAAACATGCTCCAAAAAATGATATGATGACTTCACCAAAAAATCAAAAGGATATTGTTAGTTCTTGTGCACAAGAAACTGTGAAAGCTATAATTGATGACTTGGGAGGGAATTATTTTGGGATATTAGTTGATGAGTCCAAGGATATTTCACACTATGAACAAATGGCCCTTGCTTTGCGGTATATTGACAAAAAAGGCCAAGTGAATGAGCCATTTATTGGTCTTGTACGTGTTAGTGATACATCTGCAAAGTCATTGAAGGAAGCAATATATTCTTTACTATTGAAACACTCATTAAGTCCATCCAAAATACGTGGACAAGGATATGATGGAGCTAGTAACATGCAAGGAAAGGTGAATGGTCTTAGCTTTAATTTTAGAACAAACTCCATCGGCATATTGTATTCATTGTTTTGCGCATCAATTGCAATTGACACTTGTAGCTATATCTAAAAAACATAAGGAGGTGGAAACTTTCTTTGCTATAATTGCTAACATGTTGAATGTAGTTGGAGCATCTTTTAAGCGTAGAGATCAACTTCGCGATCATCAAGTAGAATTGTTGGAGAAATTGCTAGAGAGTGATGAACTCCAAAGTGGGAAAGGATTAAATCAAGAACGAGGGATTCAAATGCCAGGTGACACTCGTTGGGAATCACATTGTAGAACGTTGGATAACTTTGTTGTTTTATTTTCATCTATTGTTCATGTGCATGAGGTGGTTGAATGTGAAGGTTCTGAGGCTGATGATAGATTACAAGCAGAAGCATTTTTGAGTAAAATCAATGCATTTTACTTTGTTTTCTTTCTTCACTTGATGTTGAAAGTGTTGATGATGTCGAATGAGTTAAGTAAAGCTTTGCAGAAGAAAGAGCAAATATTGTCAATGCCATGATATTTCTTGACCTCACAAAGGAAAGGTTGCAAGTAATGAGAGAAGATGGATGGGTGTCATTGATGGATGAAGTCTCTTCATTTTGTGCTAAACATTATATTGTGGTACCCAATATGGAAGAATTCTATATTCCTGGAAAGTTAAAGCGTAGACCTTCTACAGTTATGTATTCACATCACTTATGTGTTGATCGTTTTTATTCTGTGATTGATTTGCAGCTTCAGGAGCTTAACAGTCATTTTGATGTTGTGAGTGGTAACTTACTTCTTGGTATGGCTAGCTTGATTCCGGTTAATTCATTTGCTAAATTTGATAAGGAAAAAATAATGACATTGGCCAAGTATTATCCAGATAAGTTTGGCGAATTGAAGCTTTGAGATCTTAGTCACCAACTTGACACTTTCATATTGTACAGGCGACGTGATGATCTTAGATTTTCTGATTTGAAAGGAATTTGTGATTTGGCAAAAGCCTTAGTTGAGGCAAATATTGCAGAGAGTTATTCACTTGTTTATTTACTTGTAAGGTTAACGCTAATTTTACCTGTCGCGACTGCAATAGTGGAAAGAGCATTTTCATCCATGAAGTACATCAAAGATGAATTACGTAGTATTAGTGATACACTTTTAAATGATTGTTTAGTTTGTTACTTTGAGAAGGAAGTATTTACAAATGTAAGTAATGATGTTATTATTGACCGTTTTCAAAATATGAAAGCGCGTCGAGTTCAAGTATGAACGAATGATGTACTTTTGTTATATTAGTATTACATTGATGATATTCGATAATATTAAAGTTTGTATTTTGCTGATAAGTTATCATTTCATAGAGTTGCGCCGAACTTTATCACTAGTAATTGGCATTATTAAGACAATGGTGCCCCCGTCCTGCTCAAATCCTGGGTCCGCCTCTGGGATGGATGTAGCCTTTAAGGTTCGGGGGTTTCTTAATAGGTCTTGCGCCCTCGGGCTTTCTCAGCTCGAGCCGTCCGAGTTATTTTTGGACGATAGTCCCTGATTGGGAGTGATCGTTTGAACCCGGATAAATGCGGCCTTTGGGCTCGATACCTTTAAGGGATCGGATGTAGGAAATTCTTTAAGAGAAAAAAGCAAAAAAGAGAAATTCTTAGGGGACAAGATATTTATCCGCAAGGTATAAACTTCTTTTTATTCTTGTGCGTAATGGTTACACATTTGTACAAGTTTTGTGCCAGAGCTCGAGCAGTCTATGCGGGCACAATTCGTTTGACCGTTTGGACCTTACAGTAAATCCTATCGATCGAGTCGTGACCATTCAATCATAAAATTGCTTTCCTTGTTAAAGTCGTTTATCCGAGGATGATGCCCCAATGTTCGGGGCCAAGCGTAGAGAGGCCTTGAATACTGTTGTCGTGATTTAAGATACCGGTTTGTAACCGGCCTTCAATTTTAAGTTAGCACGATTTACTATTACCTCGTTAAAAATATTATTGGATAATCCATTTGGGACAAAACCGGTTCAAGGGAAAAAGAGTTCAACACGTTCTTTCAGGCCTAAAGACTGTATTGTTCTTTGATGATTGCCTGCAAGTGTTAGTTCGTAATGTAAAAAAGGAAATGAATGGGATCTTACCTTAACAATAGTATCACTTTAAGTGAGTTATGTTCCAGTTGTTCGGTAGTTGCTCACCGTTCATTGTTTCGAGCTTGTACGATCCTTTATCGATGATCTCGATAATTCGATAAGGTCCTTCCCAGTTCGGCCCCATCTTTCCTTCGTTTGGGTTCCAGGTGTTTAGTGTGACCTTACTTAACACTAAGTCCCCGACATTGAAGTGTCTAAGGTTGGCCCTTCGATATAATATATCTCGATCCGCTATTTTTGGGCAGCCAACGGGACAAGGGCTGCTTCGCGCCTTTCATCTAATAGATCTAGGCTCGTGTTCCTTGCCTCGTCATTTGATTCCTTGGTTGCATATCGGAACCTGAGACTTGGTTCTCTAGCTTCAACTGGTATTAGAGCTTCAGCACTGTAAACCAGTGAGAACTGGGTGGCCCCGGTACTGGACTTCCAGGTCGTACCGTATGCCCATAAGATTTCGGGCAGGATTTCCTTCCATTTTTCTTTGGCGTCGGTCAGTCTCTTCTTGAGGTTTTGGAGTATGGTTTTGTTGGTCGATTCTACTTGTCTGTTCCCACTAGGGTGGTAGGATGTTGATATGATCCTTTTGATCTTATGATCTTTGAGAAACTTGTTAACTTTGTTGCCGATGAATTGTTTCCCGTTGTCGCACAAGATCTCGGCCGGCATTCCGAACCAGCATATGATGTGGTCCCAAATGAAATCTATGAATTCTTTATCCCTAGCCTTTTCATATGCTTGGGCTTCTACCCATTTTAAAAAATAGTCAGTCATAAATAATATGAATTGAGCCTTATCGGGTGCCCACGGAAGGGGGCCAACGATATCCATTCCCCACTTCATGAACAACCGTGGTGAAAAAACCGAATACAGTAGCTCCCTGGGCTGATGAATCATCGGAGAGTGTCTTTGATATTCATCACATTTTCGTACGAACTCCTTCGCGTCCTTTTCCATATCGATCCAATAGTAGCCGGCTCTGATTACTTTTCGAACCAATGGTTCGGCGCGTGAATGATTTCCTAATGTGCGTTTGTGGATTTCCCTCAAAACGTACTCGGTGTCCCCTGGTCCTAGACATGTTGCGGGTGGGCCATCGAATGTTCTTCTGAATAGGATTCCGTCTTCAGACAGGCTAAACCAGGCTGCCTTTACATAGGGCCCTCGATTCCTTTAGATCCGATGTCAGTTTTACGGTCTTTAGGTATTCTATATATTAATTTCTCTAGTCCCAAGTTAAGCTCATTGAGTTAATCTCCGCATGACCTTCTTCTACTACCAATCTCATAAGTTGTACGACTGTCCCCGAGTTGAACTCATCGTCCTCGACCGATGACTCTAGGTTAGCGAGGGCATCAGCCTCACTGTTTTGATTCTGAGGTACGTGTTGCAAAGTCCAATTTTTGAATCGATGTAATGTTACCTGAAATTTATCCAGGTACCTTTGCATTCGTTCTTCTTTGACTTCGAACGTCCCATTAACTTGGTTTACCACAAGGAGGGAGTCGCACTTGGCTTCAACTACTTCTGCCCCCAAGCTTTTGGCTAGTTCGAGACCTGCAATCATGGCCTCATATTCGGCCTCATTATTAGTCAATTTCATAGTCCTAATAGATTGTCTAACTGCATTGCCTGTTGGTGGCTTCAATTTGATGCCAAGTCCGGACCCTTTTGCGTTCAAGGCGCCATCCATAAAGAGGGTCCAGATCCCCGAAGAGGTTCTGAGTTGATTAATAACTCTCTTTCGACCTCGGGTATTAGGGCCCGTGTAAAGTCGGTCACAAAGTCTTACAAATTTTGAGATTTAATGGCGGTCTAGGGTCGATATTCAATATCGTACCCACTGATTTTCACGGCCCATTTGGCCAACCGGCCCGAGAGCTTGGGCTTATGTATAATGTTCCTCAATGAGTAAGTCATCACGATACATATGGGGTAACACTGAAAGTATGGTTTTAGCTTTTTAGAGGAGCTTAGCAAAGCAAGCGCCAACTTTTCTAGGTGGGGATACCTAGTTTCGGCCACACCTAGGGTCCTGCTAACATAGTAAATTGGAAATTGTGTATCGTGCTCTTCCTGGACCAGGACTCCACTTACCACTATCTCTGATACTGCCAAGTACAAGTATAGTTATTTTTCTGTCTTCGGCGTGTGGAGCAGCGGTGGGCTCGATAGATTCCGTTTGAGTTCCTCCAAAGCCCGTTGGCACTCCGGGTTCCATGAAAAGTTTTTCTTCTTCTTTAATAGTGTGAAGAATCGGTGGCTCTTGTTGGAGGACCACGAGATGAATCACCCCAGGACGGCTATGCGCCCGGTTAATATTTGCACGACCTTCACGTTGTCCACAACCGTGTTATCTTCGATGATTTTAATCTTGTTGGGGTTGATCTCGATTCACCGGTTAGATACCATGAATCCAAGGTATTTACCTGACCCAACTCCAAATGTACATTTCTCCGGGTTCATCTTCATATTGTATTTCTTGAATATACAGAAGGTTTCCTGCAAATGTTTTAAGTGGTCCTCTGCTCGCAGGGACTTAACCAACATATCGTCAATATAAACCTCCATTGACTTTCCTATTTGTTCCTCGAACATCTGATTTACTAGGTTTTGGTAAGTGGCACCGACGTTTTTTAACCCGAATGGCATCACGTTATAGCAGTAGGTGTCGTATATAGTGATGAAGGAGGTTTTTTCCTGGTCACCCGGGTCCATCCATATTTGGTTGTACCCGGAGTAGGCATCGAAAAGACTTAGGATCTCGTGGTCGGCCGTGGCATCGATCATGCGATCGATGTTGGAAAAAGGGAAAGAGTCTTTGGGACATGCCTTATTCAAATCCTTATAGTCTACACACACTACAACAAAAAAAGCTTTTTTGGGCAACAAATATATATTTTAGCGGCAATACAAATTGCCTCAAATACCTTTACCAGCAATTAATTATTTTTTGTTAAATCCAGCGTCGCTAAAAGCTTTAGCGGCAATTATAGTGAATGCCGGTAAAGGTCCCAATTATTGCCGCTAAAAGTCTGATAGTTTTACGGCATTTATTTATCGGTAATTATAATGGCCAATAAGACTACCCCTAAGTTAGCCTTTTAATGGTTTTAGTAGCAATTGTTATGGCAAGTATCATTTATTGCCTTAAAAAAAGAACCTTCTAGAGGCCGTTTTTCTTGCCCTTCTTATTGCCGATAAAACTATCCACAAATTGGCAAATGGTAATACCGAGAAACATTATGCCTATTTGTCGTTTAAAATGATTCCAACATCATTATTTGGCAGTTATAACAATATTCTCACATAAATAATAACATTAAAATATTCCTAACATTTATTCTATAAAGCACAATATGTATCATTAATAGTGTCAACAACATAAAAGAAAAATATACATCATTTGAATCCAATATCAATTGTTTCTCCATCTGACAAGCCTTATTCCACACTATTCTAATTTCAACATCTAACACTCTAAGGACATCATACTTAGATGTGGTAGAATAAAGCATCTATTACGGTTCTCAATCGACTTTCCATCTTGAATTGGATGATACCAGGTCATATGGTGTGTCCGGACAAGTTTAAACCAGCATGGATAGTTCTTGATAAGGAAACAAGTTGCATTCGTCGGATACTGATTCTGCATCCATGACATTTATGGACTGTAGATTCAAATCAAACTGTACAACAGAAGTTGCAAAACATTTAGTGCATCTACTCATGAAAAATGATTTACTTATCTACAGTTGAAATGTAGACTATGAAGGAGAAATGAACCTTGATTCTCTTCAAGTTCTCATCCCTAGATCTTTGTTCATTGTAGGTCACATGTACCGATGCTAGTTCCTATCAAGTCAGTAAGAACACATATTCAGATAAGAAAATTTTGATTTGGTTTTCGAAAAATACAAGGTAATCAACAAAATTGCTGGAAACCGACCCTCTTTCAAGAAAAATAAAACTTAAATGTCGCTTCTAAGAGAAAACAATATTTTCTAGAACCACAATGTTTTCCGGAAATAGGTTTTATTAGCAAGATTCTTCTTGGGAACAATTATTTAGTACCAATTCAAAGAATAACAAGGAATTGGTTATATTTTTGACACAATATTTTTTATTAGATTTTACAGATTTAATATAAACAAGATAGCAACAGATGAGACAACTCGATGAAGCCTTATATCATCACAGAAAGAACAAAAAAAACGTGTACAGATACCAAATGAAAGTTCAAGCAGTGTAGTTAGTTTAGGTCATAACTCATAAGTTTTGCCACATTTGTCCAGTCATTTTACTGGCACCTCAAAGTTCACCTGAATGTGACTAGAACGGTGCTATAAAAAAGAAACTTCTGATTTAGATAATTTAACTTATCTCTATTAAATCGATTAGTGAAACAATATACCAACCTGGATACCATCGGTCTTTCCATCTTGATCCAATTGAACAATTTCCTTATATAGATCCATTTATTTCTTCTATAAAAGGTTCAACAACATAATAATATTTAAATGCAAGCTCAACTAATTTCACATTATTTACAAGAAAGGAGCATACCCCAGAAGAAGGGTACACTTCTATCGGCATCATATAGCAAAGAATAATGTGCAGTAAGTCTAATTCAAGTCGATTATGGATAATTTGAGATCAAGATCAAGATATATAGAACACTCACAGTAGTTAAAAAGGTAGTTATTCAAGAGCTGTCATAGAGAATGAAAGCAAATTCTCCATAAAAATCTCTAGCCACTTGATTTGCATAATAAGGACTTCTATCTCTTAAAGTCCCATAAGCCTCTACAATAATAATTACTTTATTTGTTATATTATTTAACCATATTGTTACTTTAGATGTTATACATTCTCAATACGGCCTTAAAAAAGCAGAATATGCCATCCACAACTGCAAACAACCTAGCACAAATAAAATATTGATAATAAAAATGGCCTATCATCCAATTACTTATTTATAAATAAATATATTCAAATAATTATTTAGATATGTCATGCAAGAAAGTAGAGTAAATAAAGAGTTATCAATGTATGCTAATCCCCAGAAAGTTCTCATTTTTTGCTTTTCCCTCTCTTGAAATATAAACAATAAGGAAGAATGTTCATTGAGTAGAAAGTTTCCCCATTTGGGGTCAAGATAACAAGGTAATTTTAACTAGAAGGAGCTTCCATTCAAATCCTCACCCACAGTATATAACTAATCCTTGCTTGGACTCTCGCACTATATCTTTAAAATTCAATCGTACGCCCAAAAATAATGAATTAACACCAATAATTTAACCTGTCAATTGCTTACTAAGTTAAACAACATATAATTGGATATATGGTTTCTATGTTTAGAAAAGTTTTTACCTCTCTTTAGTCAGCATCAGTTCTTTGAGTGGTATCATTTAGCCTATTGTTGCATCAGCGTTTGTATAGAATCTGGTAAAATAAACAACAGACACATGCAATTATATTTCTCCTCATTTAATCTATTGTTGCATCTGCTTGCGCTCTATTTCTCTTCTTTCAGAGTATTTGTCTTTAAAACTTTTCAAATCATACTAATCTAACTCAGGGTCACATGAATTAAAACTTCTCAACCTAAAAATATCAGGAAATAAAATGATGTCTGCACATTCAAAGATTTATAGAACTACTAGTAAACTACCATACACATTGATCATTATTATCCAAGTAAACATATCTCTTTGTGATATTTTATCAAACACTGAATATGTTTCTTAATTTTGTCCTCTAGAAGCAACTCCTAAAATAATATAGAATACTCAAATGATTCATAATCAAATCCCATCACAAGTAATATAGTAAAAGGCAAATGAAGGAACTAAAGCCAGTACATATTATTACAAAATGAATATCGAACAAACCCAAAGCTAAATATAAAAACCAAATTTGAGAACAGTTAACTTCTATCAAAATGGAATATAAAAAATATTCTATCTATTTAAGGATGTGGATAGGAAATGAAAAATATATGTAGAAAAATTTGCGAAAGTATCGGAGAGGTAACTGATAGTAATGGAGATGTCGACGATAGTGGTAAGGCAGACGGTTTTGATCTATAACTAGTTAATCGGGCTTTGTCAATGCTATAATGTCAGTGTTCATCATTTTTCTTTCTTTTTGGTTGCTGCTATTATCTTCAATATTCATTGATTGCCAAAAGGTCTAGAAATTATGAGATGTTTTAAATGGGAAGAAAGAAGAGAAATACTATAGAAAGAAATAGGAAGAGGCGTGAGGCGTAAGTGAGAGGGAAATGAAAAACATAAGTTTTCTTTTGGAGGAAGGATTAAAAAGTTCTTTTACTGGCCATTTTTTTTAATTACCAGTAAAAATATAGCTTTTCCCGTCTAATTTACCTTAGCCGCTAACAATTTGACATAAGAAACTAATTATTGAAAATTATCTTATTGCCACTAAATAATTGCCGCTAAAAATACTTTTTTTTGTTGTGACACATTCTTAATGTATTCCCTTTTTAGGAACTACCACTACGTTCACCAATTAATCCGGGTATTTAACCTCCCAAATGGAACCTATTTTAAGGAGTTTAGATACCTCGTCCTTAATAAAAGCATGTTTAATCTCGAATTGGGGTCTCCTCTTTTGCTTCACCGGATGGGATTTCATGTCTAGGCTTAGCTTATGAGTGGTTATTTCCGACGGGATCACTGTCATATCAAGGTGGGATCAAGCGAAACAATCTATGTTATTTATAAGAAACTGAATGCGTTTTTTTCCTGAGCTTAGGATTTAACCCTGTGCCCAGGTATACCTTTCGATTGGGTAGGTACACGACCAATACGATCTGTTCCAGTTCCTCGACCTTCGATTTAGTGGCATCGGAATCATCGGGCATATAAAAGACTTGGGTACCCCGTAATCATAATCATCATCTTCATCAGTCCCTTATATCTCCGGTTGGGTCAGAGTTGATGTTAGTAATTGTTATTTAGTTTCTGGCTTTGTGATCGAACTCGACCCCTTTGTCGTTGCAAGTATGGATATCAGAATCGCCACTTCTACTGCAAACATCTCTTTTGTGGCTGGCTGTTCTCCGTAGATTATTTTAATTTCGTCTGGTGTTGGGAATTTTAACACTTGGTGCAGAGTTGAGGGTACTGCCCTCGTGTTGTGGATCCATGGCCTTCCGAACACAGTGTTGTACCTCATGTCTCCTTCGATTACATCAAACTTAGCTTCATGGATGGTCCCGGTGGTGTTCACCAGTAATGTTATCTAACCCTTAGTGGTTTCGCATGCCATGTTGAATCCGTTTAGAACTCGGAATGCAGGCATGATTTGATCTTATAGATCGAGCTGCTCTACCACCCTCTATCAAATGAAGTTAGCCAAGCTATCCGGATCAATTAACACACGTTTCACTCGAATTTTATTTACGATTATAAATATTACCAGTGTATCATTATGGGGCTGCACGATCCCTTCCGCGTCTTCGTCGTTAAAAGACAAGATTTCTTCTGGTATGTAATCTCGAGTTCTTTTCTCCCTCGTGATGGACACTTTGGTGCGTTTCAACATCGGCCCCTGAGGGACATCGACCCTACCAATGATCATGTTAATGACGTGTTAAGGTTCTCCTTGTTCTGTCTGTTTGTTAGAATCCCTACTTCTAAAATGATTCTTGGCTCGGTCACTCAGGAATTCTCGAAGATGCCCGTTGTTGAATAGTCGAGCTACTTCCTCTCTCAACTATCGGCAATCCTCCGTTCTGTGGCCGTGAGTGCCGTGATATTTACATATTTGGTTAGGATACCTTTGGGTTGGATTGTATTGTAGAGGTCGAGGCCATTTGGTATCTTTGATGTATGTAATAGCTGATACAATGGCGGCAACATCGATATTAAAGTTGTATTCCAAAAACCTCAGTGCTTCTTTAGGCCCGATGGGCCTATTGAAGCTATTTTTGCTTATGAATCCCCGATTGCTCTGACCTCTATCACTTCTCCTTTCGTTTTGCATAGAGTTCCGCCCGGACCCACCACTTCTTCGGTCTCCATTATACGGCTAGTGCCGATCCCTGTTTGGTCTTGGTTCACGATCGATGTCTCTCTTGACTTTGTCGATATTTCTGACGGGATAAACAAAACCCTAAGGGGCCCCGATTTGATCATCTTCCACTATGATATTCGATTGATACCGGTTATGCACATCGTCCTAAGTAATGGCCGGATATTCTATCAGGTTTTGTTTTAACTGTTGTGAAGCCACTGAGCTTCGAACGTTGAGCCCTTGGGTGAAAGAATGAATGGACCAATCTTTAGCGACAGATGGCAGGTCCATTCGTTCCATTTGAAACCGGGACACGGACTCTCTGAGCATCTCATTATCCTTTTGTTTTACTTTGAAAAGGTCCTGGTTTCGACCTTGATGGCCTCGGCGTTTGCTTTTATGAAAGAATCTGCAAGCATAGCAAATGAATCAATAGAATTAGGAGGTAAGTTGTGATACCATATCATAGCCCCTTTTGACAAGGTCTCTCCGAACGTTTTCAATAGGACAGATTCAATCTCATCATCCTCCAAGTCGTTCCCTTTGATGGCACATATGTAAGAGGTTACGTGCTCATTTGTGTCGGTTGTTCTGTTATACTTAGCAATCTTAGGAATGTGAAATTTCTTAGGGATCGGCTTCGGATCCACGCTTGGAGAAAAAGGTTTTTGCACGAACTTCTTTGGAATCCAGGCCTTTCTATATTGGCGGTGCTCTTGGATCTTGTCTACCCTGGAATTATAAGTTTCCACCTTTTTGTCATTAGCATCAATTTTCTTCTCTCCTGATTCTATATGTTTTGTCAGCTCTTCGAGCATCTTTATGATCTCGCGGTTAGCCCCCGATTCATAGTCATTTGACCTTTCTACGACAGGTCCATCATTGCGGGTGACTTACCGGGGTGGATCAGGTTCAACCCTATGTCACGCCCCGAACTCGGGGAGCGCGACTGGCGCTCAACCGAGTGAATTCGGCCGAGCAAGCATATTATATTCCTTCTTCCCAAGCTCATTCATTATTAAAGAGGAGATGCACTCCATTAATCAAACGCTGAAAAGATTTTATTAACAACTCCCATTTTATTCCATTAGCAGCTTCGTTCATAATTTCCAAAACATTACAAGTTTATAGCTATAATGAAAAATATGTTTACCAAATACCAACATTCTAGTTCAATTTCCCACATCAAACACCACCCATAACCTATCTGCGGAGCCTCTAAGTACAACACGGCAGGTTACAAAGCCCCGGCTATACCTTAAAACATAAAGTACAACATCAAATGATATCAGGCCCGTAATAGAGTAGAGCTCACCAAAACCTGCTGAATAGGGAGTAACTGCTAAATAGGACCAAAGTTTCCCGTTGATGAAACACCTGCATCCATTGAAGATGCAGCGCCCCCAGAAAAAGGGACATTAATACATATGAAATAGTACTAGTATATAAAGTTAATTGTCCTATTTCAAAATAGAATGTCCATATAAGAAAGGCTATTCTATGGAAACAACAAGTCACAATCAAGGTAGTACCACCATGTGCACAACATGGCGTCCAATATCCACCCGATCAGCACTGATATACCACCGCGTTTGTAGCATAGAGTCCGATTACGCCCGATCGACTAAGCCATCTCCCCACGAAAAAAGTGGTTCGACATGTGATGCGAAAGAAAAGTGTTACCAAGGTAGTACCACCATGTGCACAACATGGCGTCCAATATCCACCCGATCAGCTATGCCGCTTTGCCACATATGCCATGTGAGTTGAATTTTTCAATCCATAATTATTACCCGTTTCATCCCAATTAAAAGGAATAATATCAACCCATCAATTTCATCCCAAATAAGGGGAATAATCATAATCGACTCCTACACCTACACGTGTAGTTTAAGGTATGGGTTGTTACAACCCACCCTTCCTCACTTTTGCTAATGATACTTCTCAAAAATATTATTTTTGTTTTTGTAAACAAATGTAACATAGGTACAAATGTATTTACCTCATCATCTTTCACATTGTATGAATCTCCGGTAGTATTTTCAACCAATAACAACAACAATATACCCTTGGCTCTTTTGTCCATTCACAAAATTCTTTATTCAAGGCACGGTGGCCGTATTTGATATTCCAAACTTTCATTTCTTACCTCTCATGTATCATCATCATAAATATAAGCATATATAATATTCCGGAAAATCACAACTTTAAGTTCATTAGAAATGAAAAATTTAAGCACAATAGATTTGTTTCCAAGAATGGAATAAAATGATTGGCAATCGATGCACAAGTTAAAATAATAAACAAGTAACACACCATTTATTCTTGAAATACTTTTTCTCAAAAAGAGCAATACACAATTTTCACTCACGAATATGTAAGAACACAAAACACATTGAAAATACTCACAAAGCATAGCATTAGTTACAATAGCCACATATAGGCATGACTTGAGAACATAAGCTTTTAGGCAGATCTATTTTTGAAATAATTTTGGAACAGTTGAATCAAAGCTCATATCATAATCTCTCATATCACCTTATTTCATTGGCACCATTAGCCACAAGTATAACTTTTATTATTGGCACGTTGGCCACACTCTATATCTCCAATTCACTTATTTCATTTTCAAGCATCTTTATAGATTATCAACAACAAGACATTTCCAATCAAAACTTTAGGTACACATATGAGCAATTAAGAGTCTTAGACATATCGAATTTTTCTCACACAATTTGGCATACTAGCTTTCATTTGAAACACAACTCAAAGCCATAATATTTTAATATGCAACCCATACTTTGAAAATATATATTTCGACATAAGGCTCATTCGGAATAGTCGAGTTTATAAGGGATAACCCGGAACATAGGAATTAGGAACTTGAGCCAACAATACTTGATACTTACGGGAACATTATTGAATTCGATCCTAAGAGAGTAGTTTAGCCAACATACCTTGCTTGAGATTTCCTTAAGTTACTACAACGTTCCAAAAATCCTAGTAATCCCAATATATTTTGAGACATAACAGAATTGTACACAAATTAGGAATAAGTTCATAGTTCAGCTCATTTGACTATTTTATCAAACACTATGTGTGCAAATGAGTTACAAGATCCTTCTACAAGATTTCCTTCACCCCATAACCAACTCAACACCAAGAGTTCACCCATACTAGTTCAATGATATTTCCACAACCCTTGATAGTACATACATACATAAGTAATACTCCCACACCCAAGATTCATATTTTCCATTAACCATCTTTCACCCCAAATTCGAAATTAAAAACTAGGGTATGGAACCTTACCTCTTAGATGAAGATCTTTTGATTGGATTCCTTGATTCTTGAAGATTGGTGCAAGATTGGATGATTGGAAGGTTAGGTTACCTCTTTCTCCCTCTAAAATGCTCTTACCTCTCTCTAAAATCATCAGATGATTGCCTCAAAATAATCCCCAAAGGCTATTTATCAAAATGGGGTCGGGTTATAAAAACTAGAAAATGGACCCCCCGAACTCAGGTTTGCGGTTGCAGAATGGACCGCACAATGGGTATGCGGTCCGTACAATGGACCACGAAACTAATGCCCAAAACTGGGGTGTACTGGTCAGGTTTGCGACCATTCTGCGGTCGGCAAACCACTTTTGCAGTTCGCATAATGATTCTGCGGTCGTAGAATTGATCAAAGAATCGCATTGTGCCAGTCTTTGGGAATTTGGTCGTAACTTCTTGTAGTTCAAATGACGAACGGTTTGAAGAGTCAGAAACTAGACTCGAAAAGCTTTTATTTTCTATGTAGATCACCTCCTAAGTCTTTATATTTTGGTAACAACATGCATTTGAAGTAGGATCTTGTGCGAATTGAGACGTCATTTCCCCTTAATGTATCCAACTCATTCCAAACAAATTCTTGCCATTCAGAAAACTCCTTAGTATGTTCCAACACACCTTAAATATATATTTTCATTTCTAAATAATGTGGTTCTATCCCATGGGTCTCCTTTAATACTCGAACATGTTATTCCCAAATACCATTGGTGCACTTTAAAATCTTAAATTATTAGAAAATTTTTAACGGGGCCTTACATTCTCCCCCACTTAGGATCATTCATCCTCGAATAAGGGTCAAAATCCGTCATTAGCATCCAATGTGGCCGAACTGTAATTCCCACACACCAATAGTTTCAAAATTTGGCTAACTCCCTAAATTTCAAAAAGAATTCGCTAGAGTCTCCCATGTAACTGGACTTATCCACCTGTCATAGAATCCCAGAAACTAATCCTAACAACACATACATAACCCGATGATGCAATATAATATAAAAACAACACCAACCATGGCCTCATACGCAATATATTACTAGAAAAGGAACACATTTAGCATAAGTTGTACAAATGATACGAAATTCATAGGAAATAATTTCATAGAATGATTACATAGCTATTCAAGCAAATAAGGATACTTCTTCTTTCTTTCTTTCTCCACCTCCCAAGTGGCCTCTTCAACCTGCTGGTTTCACCATAACACTTTTACGGAGGAAAATTCAACTCTCGGACTTATCTACCAAAGATGGCAAATAGATACCCCTCATAATCCAATTATTCATTAACTTCACCTTCACTATCTTTCATCGGAATGATAGAAAAAGTATTTTCAACTACCTTCTTAGACATAGACACATGAAACATCGGGTACACTAAGGACAATAATAGGGAAACATCATACTCATAGTTTGGCCTATTTCCTTCAATATTCCATAAGGCCTAATGTGACTACATATACTTTACCTTCCTTAACAATTCACCAAATATATTCATAGAGAAAATCTTAAGAATAACTCGTTCACTTTCTTCAACTCTAAATCTCTACTGTGTACACCCAA
Organism: Nicotiana otophora; assembly: GCA_000715115.1. Taxonomy (NCBI): domain Eukaryota; kingdom Viridiplantae; phylum Streptophyta; class Magnoliopsida; order Solanales; family Solanaceae; genus Nicotiana; species Nicotiana otophora. Next base: position 118,306 of record AWOL01S0021617.1, on the reverse strand, counting down.
ACTAAACCTTTGGGACCTTCATCAATTATTCTAAGATGTGCTATCTTGAATCTGACTATAAAACTTCCTATCCAATATATTTGATTATGGGATGATGCTTCTTTTTTGACATATTTGAACATTTAACCCCCATAGGTTTACTATAAATAGGAACAACGAGGTTCGAGGGTATTTCAGGAAGTTATATCTTAAGAGACATGAAAGTTACTACCAATAGTGCTGACATGGTTAATCATTATGATGACATCATTAATTCGAAAAATGAGGCATAGAGTTGCCTAGTAGGCATTGATAATGTAGGGACCATGTTCATGATTATGGGACTTAAAATAAATGAGTCATGAGAAGGACATCAACAATTGTTTCATTCTATATGTGCTTTGTTTAGCAATAGTAGGCCTCAAAAAGAGATAGCCAAGTATGTGACACCAGTCGCCTCTTGGAATGTAGGAAAAATCAATTTAACTTGAAATGAGAATATTCTATCACTATAAATGTGATATGGGTTTCAAAATATATGAAGTTGCATTATGCTCTTAACACTAACTAGCACAAGGAATCTATGCCACAAGCCCATGAGAATGAAAAAAAGAAGTTGAACACTTGTGAGATTATTATCATTCTGACAGCTTAACCCTTCACAATAGTTGATCCTATATGAGAGGACTAGAGATACAACAAACTTGTCTTCTCAATCAATATGCTCATGATATGTGCTAGAATTTAAACATCCACCTGAGGTTGGGAGGGAAAAGTCGCGGTAAGGCTGCTTAACTTTCAATCACACACAAGTGAAACCATGTAGCTAGGACATCTTAATATTGGGGTGAAATCATGTATTGGTTAGAGATAATGAACACTTTGCTATGAGCTAAACATGTTTCTGCCATAATAACTCTCCAGTTGCAATACCAGGCCACTTCATGTGCAACTACAATACTATGAGCAAAGTGAGTTACTCATTGAGACATGATCTAGGTGGACCAGAAAGTCATATTGAGATGGGTGAACAAAAAGATCTTCATGTGATTTGTGAAAATCTCAAATTTCCCAGAAACTTTATGCGGACAAGTGACCCCTTTCAATTGACAAGTACACATATGATAGTGTAACGACCCGACCAGTCGTTTTGAATATTATAACCCCGTTTCCCCATTTACTACTCAATTTATGTCTTGCAATTGATTTATGAATTCTCGGGTTAGTTGGTTCGGGTCCGGAAGGAACTCGGAGTGAAATGAGGCACTTAGTCTCATAATTGAAATATTAAAGTTAGAAAAGTGGACCGGATATGGACCTATGTGTAAACGATCTAGGATTTGAATTCGAATGGTTCCGTTAGCTCCGTTAGGTGATTTTGGACTTAGGAATGTGTCCGAAATGTGATTTGGAGGTCTGTGGTAGAATTAGGCTTGAAATGGCAAAATTAAAAATTTGGCAATTTCGATCGACAATGGAAAAATTTGATATCGGGGTCGGAATGAAATTTCGGAAGTTGGAGTAGATTCATAGTGTCATTTTTGATGTGTGTGCGAACTTTGAGGTCATTCGGACGTGGTTTGGTTGGTTTCGGCATCGGGTGCCGAATTTGGAAATTTAGAAGTTCTTAGGCTTGAATCTGAGGTTAATTTGATGATTTGGTGTTATTTCGAGTGATTCGAAGGTTCGACTAAGTTGGTATGTTGATATATGACTTTTTGGTATTTTTGGTTGAGGTCCCGAGGGGCTCGGGATGATTTCGGATGGGTAACGGGGATTTTAGAAGTTGGAAAATGCAGCTGGAGCTGCTATTCTGGTGTGTCCGCACTTGCGGATTGGGAACTACAGGTGCGATGATCGCAGGTGCGTGGGAGGCTTGCAGATGCGGAGATGGTTGCAGATGCGAAGAGTGGATCGCACCTGCGGGCTCGCAGGTGCGAGGAGACTTCCGCAGGTGCGAAGTCTGGCCAGTTAAGTGGAATGCGCAGATGCACACCAGAGTCCGCAAATGCGGAAGCGCAGGTGCGAGAAAGGGTCCGCAGGTACGGAATCCCTGGGGCAGACCCTATATATCACACTTCGCGAATTTTGGTGCGTTCTTCACCATTTCTATTCAGATTTTGGAGCTTTTGGGAGAGATTTGAAGAGGGAATCAAGGGGGTTTCGTATAGGTAAGTTACTTGAGCCCTAATACTTGTATATATGGTGATTTTCCGTTGTTTAATCATGGTAATTAGTGAAAATGAGAGGTTAGGGCTTGGAAATTTTGAAAAGTAATTTAAGGATTTGAGGAACGAAGTCCGATTTTGATGAATTTTATATGGTTAGACTCGGGAGAGGACAAGGTTTATTATTCTGCCATTTTGTTTTACTGATTTCGAGACATGGGCCCGGGGGTCGGTTTTGGTCGATTTCGGATTTTTGGCACATTTTGTAATTTTTCTTGTGGAATTCATTCCATTAGCGTATATTGATGATATTGTACTGATTGTGATTAGATTCAGAGCATTTGGAGACCGGGTCTAGAGACGAGGGCATCTCGGAGTAGGATTTGTATGATGTTAAGGTAAGTAACAGTTTTAACTCTGGCTTTGAGGGTATAAACCCGGAGATTTGACATCACATGATTGTTTGGAAGTGATACCCATGCTAGGTGACGAGCGTGTGGGTGTGCACTGCGAGGGATTGAGACTTGGTCTGTCCCGTGAGGCTGTGAGGCCTAATAGCTATTATCTGTGGTTATGTGTTTATTTGTTGTTGAACTTGTTTGCCTTCATGTTAAAGATTATGCTTAGGCTTTATTCATGCTCATATTATTTGTACTCAGTCATAGAAATTATTGTACATGTTTACCTCAGTCTCTATTATTTGCCAATATGCTATGATACTTGATGTGGGTTGTGTTCCCTTATCTGTTAGTGATGATGAGGCTAGTGAGGTACATGATTGAGTGAGGCTGAGGGCCTGGTTGGGAGGATATTAATACCATAGCGCGTGAGTTGTCCGCGTAGCATATGAGTTGACCGTGCGGGTCCAGGTATTGATACCATAGCGCGTGAGTTATCCGGGTAGCACGTGAGTTGACCATGCGGATCCAGGTATTGATATGATGGCACGTGAGTTGTCCGTGCTTAGCGCTTGGGCTTTGGGAGCCCCTCCGTAGTCTGTACACACCCCTAGTGAGCGCAGAGTGTTGAGTGTTTTGAGTATTGACTGCTGAGTGCGAGTAATGAGTGATGGAGTGACACTGCTATGAGGTTGTATTTATTTGTGTTGTTGCTGCATTTATCTGTTAAACTTCTTTGTGGCATTTACTGAGTTATGGAATTTAGCTGTTTATTTCTGTTTATTTTTAAATTGTGAAAAATAAATAATTGGACTGTTTTACTTAGCTCGTCACTATTGCTCATTTGCTTAGTTATTTCTGTTACTTGTTGAGGTGGTTGTACTCATGCTACACCCTGTACTTTATGTGCAGATTCAGGTGAGTTAAAGCGCGGCGATCATTGAATTCAGGCCGGCTATCTGAAGAGACTGCAAGGTAGCTGCTAGCGTCCATAGGACCTTGTTACTCCTTTTATCATTTCTTCTTTTGGATTGTATTGACAGTTAGATAGTTTCATTTTTTAGTTCATAGATTTAGACGTTCATGACTTAGTGACACCCCGATGTTTGGGGATCGTTTTCGTATTTTCTATAATTATATTTAGAGTTGATTTAGTTTATGAAAAAAATCCAAATATTGAAATGTTTTATTAAATTCTTATAATCGGTTTAGTAGAAATATTTTGGGAAGTAGGTTTGCCTTGTAACACGATAGGCGCCATCACGACCATGGTTAGATTTTGGGTCGTGACAGATAGGTGCTAAGATATGCTCTCATGTTACTAGACAATGAAAAGAATTCATGATAATATTCACAAAGGAGTAAAGTGATTGTTCCAACAATAGGAGCCACATACACCGGAGATAAAAAGAGTGTCTCAAGAAGGATCTCAACACTAGGCTGCTTTATATTAAATATGATACCACATAGGTAAATATTATGATGGTGCATGCATAGGAACAAGTGAGCAGATGTTATCCATTTGAATCAAAAGGTTCTACAAGAAATTCATTAGGTATAGTCCATTATTGAGAATTTAGGGAAGCAGTGGGAAGTATTAGCCTAGGGTTATAACTCATTCCAAGGAAATCATTATAAAACTCAATTCTTCAAGAGGTTGTAAATAAGAGAATTGTGATCAAGAGGCTTCATGAATACTGCATCTCATTCAAAGAGTAGGTACATGCAATGTTTTGTGATTCAACGTTTTGGTTAAGACCATATTTATGTAGGGGCCCTTTAGTATGGATGTTTATATACAACAAGGAAAATTATGCGGTGTTCGGAATGATATAATAAGGAGTGACTTACTTGGTAACTTTAGATTGGTAGGGCAGTACCTTAATTGATGCCCCTCTACTCCACATCCAAAACATACATTAGTACCATAGTGACATACCCACGAATGACATCTCATACACTTCACACAACGAGGATGGGTCCGCTAAACTGACTCGCCCCACTTACCTGATATTTACCCTTTTTGCATACATCATAAGTATCCCTCTTATCCTTCCTCCAGGCCTTCACGGCGGGAGTAACAATCTCTGTACCGATTTGCTGTGTGGGCCTTTGGAATTTCCCAAGCCTGCCACCCCTAACATGTTCCTGAGAATACTCATAACACGACAACAAATGTTCCTTCCTGCATATCGGGTAGATCGGATGGGTGTCTCCAACCTAGGGCATTTGTTCTTCTTGTTCCCCCTCTTTCCAAAACTATAACATATTTCAAGTATCATCTACAATAGACCCGAGTGGCTATTCTTTCATATCAAATATTCTGGCTTATTCGTACAAACAACCCTCTTTCGTTTCTTAGGTGCTCTCACCACATGATCTGGTGACGTGGTGACATTAAACACTTCCCCTAGCAACTGGTTCTTTCATTCTCTACTTGCTTCCTCGAACCCGTGGGTTACTTATATGGAAAATGAGACATGACGAGGAAATTAGCTTTCTATTTTGAGCTCTATCGCACGATCTGAAATATCAAAGAAGTGCGAAATGTTTAAATGTTCAAGTAGCCTCCTCATTATAGATGTGGTCGACAACACACCGATAAGAAGGACTCTACTAGACACGGCTGCGAGACATCCTAGGACACTTTAATATTTTAGGCTCTGATACCAAGTTTGTAATGCCCCGAACTCGGCGAGCCCGATCACCGCTCAACCGACAATTCGGCCGAGAAAGCCTATTAGATTTCTTTCTACCCAAACTCATTCATGAATAAAGAGGAGATTCACTCCATTTATCAAACACTGAAAAGATCTCATTAACAACTCCCATTTCATTCCATTAGCAGCTTCGTTCATAATTTCCAAAATATTACAAGTTTATAGCTATAATGAAAAACATTTTTGCCAAATACCAATATTTATAGTTCAATTCCCCACATTAAACATCACCCATAACCTGTCTACGGAGCCTCTAAGTACAAATAAGAGTAATATAGAAATGCCAGCAACAAGGCCCCGGCTATACCTCAAAACACAAAGTACAACATCAAATGATATTAGGCCCGGAATAGAGTAGGGCTCACCAAAACCTGCTGAATAGGGAGTAACTGCTAACGAGGACCAAAGTTGTCGCTGATGAATCACCTGCATCCATTGAAGATGCATCGCCACCGGCAAAAGGGACACAAGTACATATGGAATAGTACTAGTATGTAAAGCTAACTGTCCTCTTTCAAAATAGAATGTCCATATAAAAAAGGCTAAACCATAGAAACAACAAGTCACAATCAACAATATTCAAATGTCCAGTTAAAACATAATAATTTTCAAAATACGAAATCAATATATATTATAAGTTGGAAGATCATTAGCACCGATATACCATCGTGTTTGTAGAACGAAGTCCGATCACGCCCGATCATGTAGGCCATCTCCCCACGAACAAAGTGGTTCTACATGTGATGAGAAAGAAAAGTGTTACCAAGAGTAGTACCACCATGTGCGCAACATGGCGACCGATCTCCACCCCATCAACTAGCCCGCCTTCCCACATATGTCGTGTGGGTTGACTTTTTCAATCCACAATTATTACCAATTTCAACCAATTAAGGGGAATAATATCAACCGAACAATAACATCCCAAATAAGAGGAATAATCATAATCCACTCCTATACCGGTACGTGTAGTTTAAGGTATGGGTTGTTACAACCCACCCTTCCTCACTTTTGCTAGTGATACTTCTCACACAAAAGTAACATAGGTAAAAATGTATTTACCTCATCATCTTTCACATTGTATGAATCTCCACTAGTATTTTCAACCAATAACAACAACAATATTTCCTTGGCTCTTTTGGCCATTCATAACATTCTTTATTCAAGGTACGGTGGCCGTATTTGATATTCCACACTTTCATTTCTTCCCTCTCATGTATCATCATCATAAATATCAACATATATAATATTCCGAAAAATCACAACTTTAAGTTCATTAGAAATGAAGAATTTAAGTACAATAGATTTCTTTCCAAGAATGGAGTAAAATGATTGTCAATCGATGCGCAAGTTAAAATCATAAACAAGTAACACACCATTTATTCTTGAAATAATTTTTCCCAAAAAGGGCAATACACAATTTCCACTCATGAATATGTAAGAACGCAAAACACATTGAAAATACTCACAAAGCATATCATTAGTTAAAACAACCACATATGGGCATGACTTGAGAAAATAAGCTTTTAGGCAATTCTATTTTTGAAATAATTTTGGAACAGTTGAATCAAAGCTCATATCATAATCTTTCTCACATCATGTTATTTCATTGGCATCATTAGCCACAAGTATAACTTTCATTCTTGGCATGTTGGCCACACTCTATATCCCCAATTCACTTATTTCATTTTCAAGCATCTTTATAGATTATCAACAATAAGACATTTCCAATCAAGACTTTAGGTACACATATGAGCAATTAAGAGTCTTAGGCATATCGAGTTTTTTTCACACAAATTTGGCATACTAGCTTTCATTTGAAACACGACTCAAAGCAGAGGTGGGCCCAGGATTTGAGCAGGACGGGGGCACCATTGTCTTCAAACATGCCAATTACTAGTGATAAAGTTTGGCACAACTCTATGAAAACATATATGATAACTTATCATCAAAATACAAACTTTAATATTATTATATCATCAATGTTTAACTAATATAACAAAAGTACATCATTCGTTTATACTTGAACTCGACGCGCTTTCATATTTTGAAAACGGTCAATAATAGCATCATTACTTACATTTGTAAATACTTCCTTATCAAAGTAACAAACTAAACAATCATTTAAAAATATATTACTAATACTACTACGTAATTCATCTTTGATGTACTTCATGGATGAAAATGCTCTTTCCACCATTGCAGTCGCGATAGGTAAAATTAGCGTTAACTTTACAAGTAAATAAACAAGTGAATAACTCTCTGCAAGATTTGCCTCAACCAAAGCTTTTTCCAAATCACCAATTCCTTGTAAATCAGAAAACCTAAGGTCACCACGTCGCATGTGCAATATGAAAGAGTCAAGTTGGTGACTAAGATCTCGAAGCTTCAATTCGCCAAACTCATCTGGATAATACTTGGCCAATGCCATTATTTTTTCCTTATCAAAATTAGCAAATGAATTAACTGGATTTAAGCTAGCCATACCAAGAAGCAAGTTACCACTCACAACATCAAAACAACTGTTAAGCTCCTGAAGCTAGAAATCAATCACATAATAAAATGATCAACACGTAAGTGATGTGAATACGTAATAGTAGAAGGTCTACGCTTTGACTTTCCAGGAATATAGAATTCTTCCATATTGGGTACCACAATATCATGTTTAGCACAAAATGAAGAGACTTCATCCATCAATAACACCCATCCATCTTCTCTCATTACTTGCAACCTTTCCTTTGTGAGGTCAAGAAATACCATGGCATTGACAATATCTTGATCTTTCTTCTGCAAAGCCTTACTCAACTCGTTCAGTATCATCAACACTTTCAACATCAAGTGAAGCAAGAAAACAAAGTCAAATGCATTGATTTTACTCAAAAACGCTTCTGCTTGTAATCTATCATCAGCCTCAGAACCTTCACATTCAACCACCTCAAGCACATGAACAATAGATGAAAATAAAACAACAAAGTTATCCAACCTTCTACAATATGATCCCCAACGAGTGTCACCTGACCTTTGAAGCCCTCGCTCTTGATTTAATCCTTTCCCACTTAGAAGTTCACCACTATCTAGCAATTTCTCCAACAATTCTGCTTGTTGATCGCGAAGTTGATCTCTACGCTTAAAAGATGCTCCAACTACATTCAACACGTTAGCAATTATAGCAAAAAAAGTTTCCACCTCCTTATATTTTTTAGCCACAGCTACAAGTGTCAATTGCAATTGATGCGCAAAATAATGAATACAATATGCCGATGGAGTTTGTTCTAAAATTAAAACTTTAAGACTATTCACCTTTCTTTGCATATTACTAGCTCCATCATATCCTTGTCCATGTATTTTGGATGGACTTAATAAGTGTTTCAATAGTAAAGAATATATTGCTTCCTTCAATGACTTTGCAGATGTATCACCAACACGAACAAGACCAGTAAATGGCTCATTCACTTGACTATTTTTTTCAACATACCGCAAAGCAAGGGCCATTTGTTCATGGTGTGAAATATCCTTGGACTCATCAACTAATATCCCAAAATAATCCCCTCCCAAGTCATCAGTTATAGCTTTCACAGTTTCTTGTGCACAAGCACTAACAATATCCTTTTGAATTTTTGGTGAAGTCATCATATCATTTTTTGGAACATATTTTAATATAACTCTATCCACATCCGAAAGCCTCTTTGCAAGCCATTCCAATAGCCCTAGAAAAAGGCCTTTATTTTTGAAAGATTCACTTTCATCATGACCTCGAAAAGACAATCCAAATTCTAAGAGGAACCTTGCAACATCAATTGAGGTATTTAAACGAATTCGGTGATCACTTCTTTGTTTCTCGGATTGCTTGTTAAAAGCAACTTGAATTGACTGAAATTGATTAGACAAGTCTAGCATCTTATTGAAACACTTATGGTGGAGATTATTTACTTCACCAACATGTAAAGCAAGTCTTTCCGAAGCTTTATTCCAAGCCCTAAAGCCAGTTTTTGTGAAAGAGTCACCCGTGCTTCCATAGACATAATCATTCTTGAATAAATAGCAACATAAACAAAATACCGCATCTTTCTTCACACTATAATCCAACCATCTAGAGTTTGAATCTTTAAACCAACTTGGACTAAATTGACGCATTTTCTTTTCGAATAAGGTTTTAGGGAATTTGTAATCAACCGGTTGGCAATGCCCTTTTTTAATGTAGTATTTTCTCACTCCATCTCGTATTCTAAGGCTATATTTATCAATGGGTATTCTCTCTCCGGGGTCGGGATTTAGTGATTCCATATCAAATTCATCGACTAGACGGGAGGAATTCTCTCTAAAACTAGAACTTGGTTGAGAAGAATTAAACCTCGTCAAAAATACGTCCATCTCAAGTTACAAGAACAAGAACTTCCTACAAAATAATGATTCAATTCAATTTAAGTGTCCATCAAGAATAAAAGCAAACTTTCATTAGGGGAATCACAATTCACACCCATTCTATCAAGAATAATACTAAGAGAATATAACAGGGGAATCACTCAATCACACCCCTTCTATTAAGAAAAAGAAACATAACATATTAACATTTAAAATTGAGAAATTACACCCTTTAAAATAGGAACATTTACCAATTTGTGAAATATTTTATCCTTGAAGTGAAAAGGCTTTTAGTTCAGCAAAATATAAATAATTGATCTTGTCTTGTAATATGCAAACCTTGCAAAAATATTAAAGTTATACTACGACACTTTGTGAATAAAAAATTTTCCATATTCAAGTTATAATAAAGACTTACTGCTTAGTATAGCTACTATGAGAACAAGTATTAATTAAATTAAACAAGTTCAAAATTTCACTCTAGTCTATTAAAAAAAAGCCCTAATTCAAAGTTTTTGTTTGAAAAGAAACTCTTCACTGAAAGAATATTTCAAAATAACACTAGCACACAATATTCAAATACCTACAAAATTAATGTAACATTTACTTTTTGGCTCTAAGACTCTTTGCAGAAAGCAAATTTTTTATACCAAATTATTTTGAAAGTTAATATTTTCAAAAAAAAACAAAACTTACTCAAATAAAATCAAGATTTTACTCAAATAAACTTACTGTTTCAGTTGAAGAAGAGCCTCAAACCCAGTAGCCGCCGCCGATTCGGACTGCCGGTCGCCAGATTCGAGCTCGAGCCGAAGCGAAATAAGGTTAATTGAAAAAAAGGTTTTGTTTTTTAGCAAAAGGGTGGAGCGGTCTGTTTGAAGAAGAGAGGTGGGTTTTATTCTTTAGTTTGGAAAAGGATAAAAGTTAAGACTTTAGGTTAACTATTGTGTATTTGTGTACAACAGTACAAGTATTAAATAATTAAAAAAAAAGTAAAAAACAGAAGAAGTGTAGAAGTCAAGTTTCGAACTTGGAACCTTCAAGTAACTGAAGTGTTTGAGTAGGCTACAAAACCAACGCATCTGACTTGCTGTTGTTTATTGAGGGGGCCAGATAAATAATTTAAGGGGTCCCCAGTGTATATATAAATATATATAAAATATATTTACAGTATTTTTTCCGAGGCTAACGGGTTCCGGTGGCCCCCCTAACCCTAAGGTAGGTCTGCCTTTGACTCAAAGCCATAACATTTTAATATGCAACCCATACTTTGAAAATATATATTTCGACATAAGGCTTATTCGGAATAGTCAAGTTTATAAGGGATAACCCGGAACATAGGAATTAGGAACTTGAGCCAACAATACTTGAAACTTACGGGAACATTATGGAATTCGATCCTAAGAGAGTAGTTTAGCCAACATACCTTGCTTGAGCTTTTCTTAAGTTACTACAACGTTTCGAAAATCCTAGCAATCCCAGTCTACTTTAAGACATAACAAAATTGTACACAAATTAGGAAGAAGTTCATAGTCCAGCTCATTTGAGCATTTTATCATACACTATATGTGCAAATGAGTTACAGGATCCTTCTACAAGATTTCCTTCACCCCATAACCAACTTAACACCAAGAGTTCACCCATACTAGTTCAATGATCTTTCCACAACCCTTGATAGTACATACATACATAAGTAACACTCTCACACCTAAGATTCATATTTTCCATTAACCATCTTCCACCCCAAATTCGAAATTAAAAACTAGGGTATGGAACCTTACCTCTTAGATGAAGATCTTGTGATTGGCTTCCTTGATTCTTGAAGATTGGTGCAAGATTGGATGATTGGAAGGTTAGGTTACCTCCTTCTCTCTCTAAAATGCTCTTACCTCTATCTAAAATTCTCTTACCTCTCTCTAAAATCATCAGATGATTGCTCCAAAAGAAGCCCCAAAGGCTATTTATCAAAATGGGGTCAGATTATAAAAATCAGAAAATGGACCCTCCGAACTCAGGTATGCGGTCGCAGAATGGACCGCACAATGGGTATGTGGTCCGTACAATGGACCGCGAAACTGATGCCCAGAACTGAACTATACTGGTCAGGTCTGCTACCATTCTGTGGTCCGCATACCACTTTTGCGGTTCACATAATGATTTTGTTGTCGCAGAATTGACCGCAGAATCACATTCTGCCAGTCTTTGGAAATTTGGTCATAACTTCTTGTAGGACTGTCCAAATGATGAATGGTTTGAAGCGTTGGAAACTAGAAGCGAAGATCTTTCATTTGATAGTAGATCACCTCCTAATTCTTTTTATTTGGGCAACAACATGCATTTGAAGTAGGATCTTGTGCGAATTGAGACATCATTTCCACTTAATGTATCCAACTCGTTCCACACAAATTCTTGCCATTCACAAAACTCCTTAGTATGTTCCAATACACCTTAAACATATATTTTTATTTTAAAATGATGTGGTTCTATCCATGGGTCTCCTTTAATACTCGAACACGTTATTCCCAAATACCATTGGCGCACTTTAAAATCTTAAATTATTAGAAAATTTTTAACGGGGCCTTACACCTTGCTCGGTGCACGACTTTGGTTCTGCAACTGAGCTATCGCCGCCTGTTGAGCCTGCAACATTTCGAAGATCACCCGTAAACTGATCCCATCTCCTCCAATATTTTGTGTGTTTTGAGTTGCCGAACGGGCTCCACCACAGATGCTATTCTTGGGGTCGGTAGGCAAGTTTGCGTCGATAGCCACATGTGAATTAGCGTCCAACGGGCCCGCGGCCGGAATTCTGATAGGATCAACAGGCGGTACCTCGTCACCAGGCGCTATGTTGTTATTTTCACCGTGATGGCCGGACTCGTTGTCAACATGTAGGGGTGCTGATTGACAGTTCGACATTATATGTTTTAACCTGAATTTAAAGACACTTCAAAGAACAAGTGTAAAGTAGTGTGTGTTAAGGATATTTGTATCAAATAACCACTATTATCCTTAGCCCCACGGTGGATGCTAAACTATTTACCCTCAAAATCGGATAACAATTGAATTTGTAAGTGATTTTAAGGATACATGGACTAACTTGACACAAAATGATAAATTAGATAGCAATTAAAATAAATAATAATAAAGTAAATGCAAACCACACGAATTGAACGATCTTAGCCTTGGGAAGTTAATCACCCTCGAATCAGATACGCTCCGATCGGTGCCTGGATACAGAAAAACAAGAGCTTTAAAATAATAATGATATATAGCTTTAGAGTGCATGTTACAATGTGTTCAATGACCCTCCTTTATACAGTAGAGGAGTCTTATTTTAGGTACAATTCTATAAAAGGCAAAAATCTCTTGATTTGATGATTGTCGGTGCCTTATTGATACGTGTCGAGATTCCTGTTATAATATCCGACCGGTCACAGATATTTCGGTCTTCTATTGGTTATGCTAACAATGTTTCTTCGAGCTTGATCCGGGTTAAGGTCGATTCCGAGATTACAGACTCAATGTTCTCAAGGTAGGCGTTATGACCCCGGGTTCTAGCTCGATGGGACTAGGGATTGATCTTCAGTCTTTGATTGTCATGTTCCTAACCTGTCATGTCGTAGGTGAGCTCGATTTCGACCGTACACAAATACATTTACGGTACATTTTAGCAGGAACAAGTGATATGGAAAGTGACTTATTCCAATAAAGGACGCATGGGTTTTCTTCACCTATTTGAAGAAAGCAAACAATTTAAGACAACCAGACATTGAAAAAATCAGAAATATTATTTTGAATCATACCAAACACGCCTTAAAGAAGAACTGATACACATAAGTGGACTTCTTTCTATGGAAGATTTTGCTAATTTCTAGCTGTCCAGTTTTATGCTGCATATTGGCTATAAACAAAACTACCACTATTCTCATATTATGCTGGCAAGCAGTGCCTGTAGATTTACCACTGTTCTCATATTCAGTGGCTTTGGACAAAGCAATTGAATGTATTATATTTGCACCATCACATCACATAATGTTAAAACTACTTTACTGCGTTCTCATCTCCATATTAAATAATTAACTTTAGTGCGATTGTGAAGATTTGTGGCTATCTAATGTCTATTTTCCTCAAAGTAAGATTACTTTTTCTTAAAATAAGAGCACCTAAGAATATATAATCACGACTGTACTCGTCACTTAGCGTCTATTAGTTATTAGCTTATCTGGCTATCACAATAATACGTGGCTTAGACTTTAGAGGCTGGATATTATGTCACAAATCACTCTCCTTTTTAAAATGTGTCTCATCAGTTTGGTAAAAATTGTTTTCTGTATAATCATTTAGAAACTTCTTAATTACTTGACATGTGGGTACGAAGATAATATGAAATTGTATGCTATAGTGCCCCATTTGATGTTATTTAATGGATGAAATAGATTCCATTAATGTTCTTAGATAGTTTTCCACATAGTCATTCGGATCTTACTATGTACTTTTGGGTCCCAGATGACTAAAACCATGTTATGTTGTGTGGATTCTTGGAAATATGGCACTATTTGATTTTCTGCTCGTGGGTTGCTCTGATGGTAAGCACCCTCCACTTCCAACCAAGAGGTTGTGAGTTCGAGTCACCCCAAGAGCAAGGTGGGGAGTTCTTGGAGGGAAGGATGCCGAGGGTCTATTGGAAACAGCCTCTCTACCCCAGGGTAGGGGTAAGGTCTGCGTACACACTACCCTCCCCATACCCCACTAGTGGGATTATACTGGATTGTTGTTGTTGTTGTCGTGAAGCCAGTGCTGTTAATCGTGTCAAGGACTAAAACTTTGATGAGGGTCTGATCAGCAAATTAGGTCATTGTTTGCACTCTGTATATTGTCAAAAAGATTGGAGATAATGTGTTTGGTATGACATCAAATATTTTTTTGAATTTTTTTCTCCCAAAAATAAGTATTTAAGAAAACTTTTTCACCAAAAGGTAGAACAATAACTCTCGTTATCTATGGTTGATGTTACTTTCTATTATAATTCTCTCAACTCTTAACAACTTAGTAGTGTTCCAGCCAGCACTTAAATATTATAATTAGTCTTTAATTAATACTCAAAAATTTATTAAAAATACTATCCGACTAAAATTATTAGTCCTATCAATCTTTGATAAATATTTATTCCAATATTTTTTAGCAAAATGAGAATATTTTGTTAATCTTTTTTTACAGAATATGACTTCCTGTTGTACTAAACAATGGCAAGTAATAATAGATGGAGACAGAGAAGCAGCTCTTAGAAACGGCCATTGGGCACAAAAAGAGAACTTTGAAGAGAAAAAGGCATGTCCTTAATTTATTTTATCTTTCCCTGTGGGTAGTGCGGGTACCAACCCACAAGTAGTAAAATGCATGGAATTTAAAGTTTCCACTCCTTTTCAATTAGTACCACTAGCTATGCTCCGAATGGCCACAAAAATAAATTATACTTTATCAAACTACCAAAGTAGCGAATCAAATACTCAATTAGTGTCAAACGATTGACATTGACGTTGTTGTCAAACTTTTTTTGTGGGTTTTGAAGCTTCTTTTCGGTCCTTTCCGGTGGTAGATTATATTCATTCATGATTTGTTTAACGATCAAAAGTATCGCAAACTTTGTTTTTTGATTATCATTGTCTATGTACATCCTTAGATATCACTTAAAACTGGATATAAGACTCAAAGGGAAATCTTTCGTTGGTTATAGTTAAATATTTTAATATCATTAAGACCTCGTTTGGCTAAGCTGCCAAAACCTGCTTATTTTAAAAAATAATTTTGTTCAAAACTGCTTTTTGAAAAATATTTTTGCAAAATAGCAGATTGTGGTTGGTCAATTCGTTTGAGTAGTGCTTTTTGCAAGCTTATTGTGTTTGGCCAATCTTTTAAAAAAAGCGCTTTTACGTATCAAATTATGAAAAAGGACAGTAAATGTTCAATTTGCAATTAGTATTATTTAGAAAAGAAAAAAATATTTAAATATTTATTATAAAAGAATTTAATTAAAATATAAAACTTAAAGTAAAAAATATGAATTAAAAATTCCAGTCAATATAAAATATAGTTATTCCAAAGCAATAACATTGAGTGTTTGGTATTACTTATTGTTTACATGATAATTCAAATATATCAAAATACATCATTTAATATACATTTAAAATCCACTCTTGAGAACAGGAGAAAGAGAATAAAAATATGATTAAAATAAAAAAGAGAAGAAATGTATAATAGAAATAAAAAGAAAAAAGAAAAAAAAAGAAAAAAATTAAATTAATAACGGATAATTTGAAAATATAAATTTATTATAATATTATTTTTGTCTTGAACAAATTAATTTCCTGCTTCTGCTTCTGCTTCTTTGAAGAAACTAGAATTTATAGCTTTTTCACAAAAACAGAAAAAATGCTTGTGTTGCTGCTCAAAAGTATATTTTTATTTTGGCCAAATACCTTAAATTTTTTAAAAAGTACTTTTTTTTTACCAAGAAAAAAAATACTTTTGATCTCTTTGAAGCTTTTTTTTTTCTTTGGTAAAACTTTTGTATTTAACATTTGCTTAGTTGAATAATTATGCAGCCGACGATGATGTGACCTAGAGAATAGTTTGAGCCGTAGCACTATATATGTTTATTTTGCTGGAGAGTGGAAACTGATTGGTATCAAAGGGAAGCCACAAATCAGACCACTATTAATTAGTGAGTGTTAATTAAGAGGGAAGCAAAACTAAAGGAATTGGGGGATGATGATGAATGCACAGAGTGGAGTATACTCCTTAAGGATGAAACGCACAAAATCAAAGCCAAAATAAAAAATAAGAGCATACTCCTTATTGTTATAAATATATTATATTATGTATGTTCATTTATTAC
Source organism: Nicotiana otophora (assembly GCA_000715115.1). Taxonomy (NCBI): domain Eukaryota; kingdom Viridiplantae; phylum Streptophyta; class Magnoliopsida; order Solanales; family Solanaceae; genus Nicotiana; species Nicotiana otophora. Next base: position 101,784 of record AWOL01S0021617.1, on the reverse strand, counting down.
TCTATTGTAAATAAGCTTCCTGAAGAAGCTTATCCATATGGGACTCCGCCGTAAATATGTTTATCCATTCTAAACTTGAATTTGTAGCCCTGGATATATCGGGCAAAAGCTACATGTATTGGGCGTTTGATGCTGAAATTCATCTTTATGTGATGGGTCTGGCAGACACCATCAAGGACAAAAATCAAGTATCAAACCAAGACCGTGCCAAAGTAATGATATTCCTACGTCGTCACCTTGATGAAGGCTTGAAAATTGAATATCTCACTATTAAAGATTCAGTCATATTGTGAAATAATTTGAAAGATAGATATGACTACCTGAAGATGGTCGTTCTTCCACATGCACGCTATGATTGGACTCATCTAAGGCTACAAGATTTAAATCTATCAGTGAGTATAATTCTGCTATGTTCAGAATTATTTCCCAATTNCTGAAGATGGTCGTTCTTCCACAGGCACGTTTATGATTGGACTCATCTAAGGCTACAAGATTTAAATCTATCAGTGAGTATAATTCTGCTATGTTCAGAATTATTTCCCAATTGAAACTATGTGGTGATAATATTAGTGATCATGATGTGTTGGAAAAAACTTTCACCACTTTTCATGCCTCGAATATGCTCCTGCAGCAGCAATATCGAGAGATGTGATTCAAAAAGTATTCTAAACTTATTTCACATCTTCTTGTAGTCGAGCAACATAATGAGCTATTAATGAAAAACCATGAAAGTCGATCTACTGTTTCTTGTCCATTCCCTGAAGTGAATGAGAGGAACTTCCACCAAGCTAAGCGTGGAAGAGGACGTGGCCCCAGTCGTGGTCATGGCCGTGGTCGGGAAAGAAACTCTAATCATGGTAATAATAATGCACCGAAGAATCCTCCTCACCACCAGCAGTGGAAAAGGAAGGAACAAAAGCATGAAACAGTGCAAGCAGCAAAACCAGAAAATGCATGCTATAGATGTGGAGGAAAATGGCACTATGCGTACCTGTCGTATGCCAAAGCACCTAGTTGAGCTTTATCAAGCCTCCCTGAAGAAGACAGAGAAAAATGCTGAAGCAAATTTTATTTCTGAAGATAATTTAGACTTCATGCATTTGGATGTAGCTGATTACTTTGCACTCCCGGAAGGAGAAACAAGTCATGTGATCGGTGATGAATCTGTAGAGATATAAATATTTTAAATTTTGTTGTTTGTAGTAGATAGAACGGTTGTCACACCCCTTTTATACCCCCAAAAAAGATATGTATTATGGATTATTATGGGTTAAAGAGTTTTTCTAATTAAAGTGACAAATTTGAGTAGGAATTATTTTATTTACAGAGTCGCCACATGAAAATAATTTTTTTGGGTGTTCCAAGTCACATTTTATTTGAATCCCTAGTCAAATGAAGGTTTGACTCTATTATTATTGGTCTGCGAAAATAAAATCTGAGTAAGGAATTCTGTTGACTGGGGAGAAGGTGTAAGGCATTCCCCGAGTCCCGTGGTTCTAGCACGGTCGCTTTATTGACTACATTTGGCTTGAATTAATTTTGAATAAATTGTGATTTATTAGTTTTCATGCTTTATCTATCCGCTTTTAATTATTAAAATATGAAATTATCTTTGAAACGAATCACGTGTGTGAATCCGTTTTGTTTATTGTGCCAAAATCATGTCATGCGTATATGTACATAATTAATAGCATTTTATTATATTAAGATTGTTTTGATCAAAGTTGCGCGAATACATACTTCGGTTTTAATTTTGAAAATCACAATTATGCCACGCAAACGTATACATAATCGTGATAAACTATTTAAAAGCACGTCTAAAGCACTCTAACGATATTCATTATTCTTCCTAAACTTTGAGATTATTGTGAGGTCATGAATTATGGAATTACTTGTGGAAGAAGTGTATGATTTTAGATATTTGAATAAATAAACCGTCATATACCAATACCCTATAGCCCAACAATTGAAGCCTAAACTTATTATGGTCCAAATCTTCCCAACTTTAAAGCAAGTTTGAATACCATATTTTCAGAAATATAATTAAGCGTATAACTTTTAAGGACTAATTTACATTATTATTTAAAAAATTTAAAGGCAAATAAATAATATCACATGAAATAAGATAAAAAGAACAGAGGAAAGAATAAACTTTTAATGCAAAATTTCCAATTAAATGAGTCTTCAAGAACAAATACAATAACTCAGACGAACGCCGAACAAGCATAAGCGAAGAAGAACATCAAAGCTAGTGAACGGAGCTCCAACGGAATTCTCGACCTCGACTATTGACTCCACTATTTAGCGTGTGAAAAGGGATATTTTGAAGTATTTTTGTTGGGTTTTGGGTGATGAATTGCTGGATTTTTCGAAAGAAAGACGAAGAAAGAATGACACAAGTAAACTTTCCCTTAGCGTAGAAGAAGAAAAATAATTTCTCTCAATCCCCTCCTCTTCTTTTCTTCTCTTTCTCCTCCCTCTTTCTTTTTTCCTTTCTCTCTTATTTATAGAAACAATTTCGGAACTTTTTCAGATTTATTTTTTAATTTTTTTATCATTATTATTTTTAATTAAAAAGAATTCTCACTTCCCATTTTTCTTCTTTTAAAAAAATAATAATAATTCCCCACTTTCCTTAAATTTTTTAATTTTCCATTTTTTACTTTTATTATATTTAAATTTCTACTTTTTTTTTATTTTCTACTTATTTTACTTTTCTTTTTTTTATTTTTCACTTATTTTACTTTTCTTTTTTTTAGTTTCAACTTTCTTTTAATTTTTTTTTAAAATTTTCAGCTACCTTTACTTTATTTTTTAATTCCAACTTTCTTTTACTTTTTATTTTTTTAAATTTCCACATTCTTTTATTTTTATTGTTTTTTATTTTCCACTATCTTTTACCTTTTTATTAAATAATTTCCACCTACTTTTACTTTTACTTTTTTATTCCATACTTTTAATTTTTCTATTATTTTATTCCTATCTAAAAATTAAAAAAAATATTTAATTTTTTCAGTTTTTTAAAATTTATTTTATTTTAAAATAAAGATAAAAAAATAAAAGTAATACTAATAGTAATAATTTGACCTTTTAAATTATTTTTAATTCTTAACCCTATAATAAAAAAATGTAACAAAGCTAAAAAAAATACATTAAATTTCTAAAAATATTTACTTAGTAGAAGATGGTAAAAATTTAAATATAGTCAAAAATTAGGTGCTCACAATGATTATGTAATTATTGTACATAAATAAAAGTTATGCTTTGATAATGATGTTTACTATCATATTTATTTTGTTTATGTCATTTTGAAGAATATAGATAATCCTCAAATTATGTTTGGATCAAAGACCAATCATGAAGATATTTGTGTAATTGATAGTGGAACAACTCATGCCATATTCAAATATCAGAAATACTTTTCTTATTTGCATAAGAAAAAAGCGAATGTTTCAACAATTTCTGGTAATATAAGTTTAATTGAAGGTTCCGGAAGAGCCACTATATTTCTTTCTAAGGGAACGAAACTTATAATAGACAATGCATTGTTTTCCTCCAAGTCCCGATGAAACTTGTTGAATTTTATAGCTATCCGCCGAAATGGGTATCATGTTGAGACGATAGATGAAATGAATATGGAATATCTTTGTATTACAAAAACTATTTCTCGCCAGAAGTGCATTGTAGAAAAGTTACCAACTTTATCTTCTGGCTTATACTATTCAAAGATTAGTACAGTTGAAGTACATTCTATCGTAAACCAGAAGTTTACTGATTCAAATA
>AWOL01S0021617.1:48730-97959 GCA_000715115.1 Nicotiana otophora | reverse complement strand
TATTTCTGGCCAGAAATGCATTGTAGAAAAGTTACCAACTTTATCTTCTGGCTTATACTATTCAAAGATTAGTACAGTTGAAGTACATTCTATCGTAAACCAGAAGTTTACTGATTCAAATATTTTCGTACTTTGGCATGGCCGTTTGGGCCAATCCTGGAATCAATAATGATGAGACGAATTACTGAAAATTCGAGTGGGTATCCATTAAAGAACCTAAAAATTCTTACAAATAATGAATTTTCTTGTGATGTTTGTTATCAAGGCAAAATGATCACTAGACCATCATCAATGAAGCATTGAATCCCCTGCCTTTTTAGGACGTATACATGGGGATATATGTGGACCTATTTACCCACCAAGTGAGTTGTTTAGATATTTTATGGTCCTAATAGATGTATCTTTAAGATGGTCTCATGTGTGCCTACTATCATCTCGGAACCTAGCGTTTGCAAAGCTATTAGCCCAAATAATTTGATTAAGGTCACAATTCCCAGATTATCCCATAAAGTCTATTCGCCTTGATAATGCTGAAGAATTCTCATCTCAAGCTTTTGATGATCATTGTCTGTCAGTTGGGATAAAAATTGAACATCTTGTAGCTTATGTTCATACCCAAAATGGCCTAGCAGAGTCATTTATTAAACGCCTGCAATTGATAGCAAGACCACTACTTATGAAAATAAAATTGCCCACTACTGTTTAGGGTCATGCTATCTTGCATGCAGCATCACTTATCTATCTCAGACCGACACATTATAATAAATATTCTCCGTCACAATTAGTTTTTGGTCATAAATCAGATATTGCCCATCTACGAATATTTGGATGTGCTGTATATGTGCCAGTAGCACCACCACAGCGCAGTAAGATGGGCCCCCAAAGAAGGTTAGGAATATATATTGGGTTTGAATCACCCTCTATTATTCGCTATCTTGAACCATTGACGGGAGATTTATTTACTGCTCGATTTGCAGATTGTCGGTTTGATGAAACAAATTTCCCACAATTAAGAGGAGAGATAAAGAAAATTAAAATAGAAATTGTGTGGAAAATTTTATCGTTATCTCATTTTGATCCATGTACCCCTATATGTAATTAGGAGGTAGAGAAGATCATCCATTTATAAAATATAGCAAATCAAATGCCAGACGCATTTACTGATTTGAATAGGATAACTAAGTCATATATCCCTGTAGAGAATGTACCTATCCGAATTGATGTCCCAGCAGGACCATCTACTAGCATGAGAGCTAGTGAACCTAAAGCACGCCTGAAGCGTGGTAGGCCTTTTTGTTCTAAGGATCGAAATCCTCGAAAAAGAAAATTGACAAATGATAACGATACTATGAAGGGATCTCCTGAAGAGACCTGAAATCTAATTAGTTCTGAGATTCCTAAAGAAATCAATGAACCCAAGATTCAAGTGAGCGAGGAACTTTTAATAAGCTCTGATGGTGATGGGATTAATTTAAATCGATCTGAAATAGTGGTGGATAATATTTTTGCATATAATGTTGCACTTAACATTATGGAAGATAGTGAGGATTTTGAACCCCGATCTGTCGAAGAATGTCAACAAAGTTCTGATTGGCCAAAATGGCAAGGGGCAATTCAATCAGAATTGAACGCACTTGCTAAAAGAGAGGTCTTTGGACCAGTAGTCCAAACACCTGCTGGTATAAAATCAGTTGGTCATAAATGGATTTTTGTGCGTAAAAGGAATGACAAAAATGAAGTTGAAAGATACAAGTCTCGCCTTGTCGCACAAGGATTCTCACAACGACCTGGAGTCGATTATGAAGAAACATATTCACCCGTTATAGATATCATAACATTTCGATATCTCATCAGTTTAGCCTTACGTGAAAGGCTCGAAATATATCTAATGGATGTGGTTACAGTTTATCTGTACGGGTCATTTGATAATGAAATTTACATGAAAATCCCTGAAGTATTTAAAATGCCTGAAACATATTCAAAATCTCGAGAAATGTACTCAGTCAGATTACAAAGATCTTTGTACGGTTTAAAGCAATCTAGGTACATGTGGTATAATCGCCTCAGTGAATATTTGCTGAAAGAGGGATACATAAATGATGTTATTTGTCCATATATTTTTATAAAGAAAATGGCATCCAAATTTGTTATACTTTCTGTTTATGTTGATGACATAAATCTTGTTGGAACTCCGGAAGAGCTCCAAAAGACAATTGAATATCTTAAAAACGAATTTGAGATGAAAGATCTTGGAAAGACAAAATTTTGTCTTAGTCTGCAAATTGAATATTTAGCAGACGGGATCTTTATCCATCAATCTGCCTATACAAAAAGGGTCTTAAAACACTTTTATATGGACAAAGCGCACCCATTGAGTACACCAATGGTTGTTCGATCACTTGAATTGTATAAGAACCCGTTCCGACCTCTAGAAGAGGAAAATGAACTCTTTGGTCCTGAAACACCATATCTCAGTGCAATTGGTGCACTTATGTATCTTGCTAATGCTACAAGGCCTGACATAGCATTTTCTGTTAATTTATTAGAAAGATATAGCTCTTCTCCTACAAAAAAATATTGGAATGAGATTAAGCATATTTTGCGATATTTAAAGGGAACTCTTGACATGAGTTTGTTTTATGCTAACAAAAGTAGTGCAGATCTTATTGGTTATGCAGATGCAGGTTATTTATCTGGTCCCCATAAAGCTCAATCTCAAATCGGGTACGTGTTTACATGTGGAGGTACTGTCATATCATGGCGCTCCACAAAGCAATTTATTGTTGCTACTTCTTCAAATCATGCTGAGATAATAGATATTCATGAAGCAAGTAGGGAATGCGTATGGTTGAGATCAGTGATTCATTTTATTCAAGAAAAATATGGTTTGGAATGTGATAAAAGATCAACAATTTTATACGAAGACAATGTTGCATGCATAGCCCAATTGAAGGGAGTATTTATAAAAAGAGATAGAACGAAGCACGTTTCACCAAAATTACTATACACACACGATCTTCTGAAAAATGGTGACATTGATGTGCAACAAATCCGTTCAAGTGACAATCCAGCATATTTATTCACTAAATCTTTGCTAACTTCAACTTTTGAGAAGATGGTATATAAGATTGGAATGCAGAGACTTAAATATTTGGAACAAGGTTTTCATCAGGGGGAGTAAAATACGCGTTGTACTCTTTGTTTTCCTTACTAAGATTTTTTCCATGGGGTTTTTCTTGTAAGGTTTTTNAATCTATTGTTGCTACTTCTTCAAATCATGCTGAAATAATAGCTATTCATGAAGCAAGTAGGGAATGCGTATGGTTGAGATCAGTGATTCATTTTATTCAAGAAAAATATGGTTTGGAATGTGATAAAAGATCAACAATTTTATACGAAGACAATGTTGCATGCATAGCCCAATTGAAGGGAGTATTTATAAAAAGAGATAGAACGAAGCACGTTTCACCAAAATTACTATACACACACGATCTTCTGAAAAATGGTGACATTGATGTGCAACAAATCCGTTCAAGTGACAATCCAGCATATTTATTCACTAAATCTTTGCTAACTTCAACTTTTGAGAAGATGGTATATAAGATTGGAATGCAGAGACTTAAATATTTGGAACAAGGTTTTCATCAGGGGGAGTAAAATACGCGTTGTACTCTTTGTTTTCCTTACTAAGATTTTTTCCATGGGGTTTTTCTTGTAAGGTTTTTAATGAGGTAGCTAGAATTGCGTATTACTAAATACGTGTACTCTTTTTCCTTCACTAGGATTTTCCCCCTGGTTTTTTCCTAGTAAGGTTTTAACGAGGCACAATATCTTTTAATGAACATCCAAGGGGGAGTGTTATAAATATATTATATTATGTATGTTCATTTAGTACTCCGTTGTAAATAAGCTTCCTGAAGAAGCTTATCCATATGGGACTCCGTCGTAAATATGTTTATCTATTTAGTACTCTATTGGAAATAAGCCTCCTGAAGAAGCTTATCCATATGGGACTCCGTCGTAAATATGTTTATCTATTTAGTACTCTATTGGAAATAAGCCTCCTGAAGAAGCTTATCCATATGGGACTCCGTCGTAAATATGTTTATCTATTTAGTACTCTATTGGAAATAAGCCTCCTGAAGAAGCTTATCCATATGGGACTCCGTCGTAAATATGTTTATCTATTTAGTACTCTATTGGAAATAAGCCTCCTGAAGAAGCTTATCCTTTCGGTACTCCGTTTATCTATAGCTGGTACAGTAGAAGCTTACAAGCAGCTTACACAACAGCTTAGAGTAGCAGCTTACAAGCAGCCTGCATAACAGCTTGCAGTAGCAGCTTACACAGCAACTTCCTTTCTTTTATAAATAGAGGAGAATTCAGTTCATTATGTACATAACTTTGAAGTTTGAATAATATATAAGTTTCTCTCTATACTTGTCTTTACTTTACGATTTTTATTTTATAACACTTATGTAATTTTGATTAATTTATAGCCGCCTCAATTATATTTGAAGAACTTTATTTCCATTATCACCTAACCACTCATCTATTGTTGGTAATTCTCACGCTTAACGCCATTGGTCTCAGCTGAACTTCTTTCTTTTATAGGAAGCAGTCACTGATCGGACCACTGGGTCAAAGAAAAGTTTTAAAAATGAGGACTAACTGTACATCAAGTTTCTTTCTTGTGTGAAAAAATGAATCCAAAAAATAGCAAAAGACGACAAAACCAAAGAAAAAAATTATTTAACTTTATTTAAATATTTTGGATTGATTTATTATAACAACCCGACTAGTCGTTTTGAGAGTTGTAGCCCTGTACCCTCATTTAATACTCAATTTGTGCTTTAAATTATTATATGACTTGCCGGAGTAATTGGTCCGGGTCCGTTGAGGTTTTGAAATGAATTGAGACACTTAGTCTCTAGAATGAAAACTTAAGTTGAAAAGATTGACCGAATATCAACTTATATGTAAACGACCCCGAAATAGAATTTTGATGATTCCAATAGCTCCGTATGATGATTTTGGACTTAGGAGCACGTCCGGAAAATTATTTGGAAGTCCGTAGTTCAATTAGGTTTAAAACGACTAAAATAGAAATTTGAGTTTGAAAGTTTGACCGGGGAATTTACTTTTTGATATCGGGGTCGGAATCCGATTCTAAAAATTTGAATAGGTCCGTTATGTTATTTATGACTTGTATGCAAAATTTGAGATCAATCGGACTTGATTTGATTGGTTTCGGCATCGAATGTAGAAGGTGGAATTTCTTAGTTTCATTAGGATTGAATTGAGGTATGATTAGTGATTTTAGCGTTATTTGATGTGATTTAAGGATTCGACTAAGTTCGTATGATATTCTAGGACTTCTTGATATTTTTGGTTGAAATCCCGGGGGCCTCGGGTGAGTTTCGGAGGGTTAACAGATCAATTTTTGGACTTGGAATGCTGCTGGAATTTTTCTGATATTTGCACCTGGTTTCCTTCTTCGCGTTCGCGAGAGGGCCCTCGCGTTCGCGAAGAGGAACTGGAGGTAGGCAAGGTTGTTCATCGTGTTCGCGACATGGGGCTCGCGTTCGCTTAAGGCAAGGAGGTGAGGCCTACGCGTTCGCGATTGGGTCCTCGCGTTCGCGTAGAGGAAGGGGCAGATGAGGTCCCAGGCGATTTAGCCTACGTGTTCGCGATGAGGCTACCGCGTTTGCGAAGGGTCAACTGTGTGATCTTCTGCGTTCACGATTGGGCCATCGTGTTCGTGAAGAAGGTTTTTGGACTGAAGCATTTTGTGCTTCGCGAACGCGAGGCAATGGTCGCGTTCGCGAAAAAGAAACCACCGAGCACAATGTTTAAGTTCTGATCCCATTTTCATTTTTACCGATTTGGAACTCGGGAAGAGGCGATTTTTGGGAGATTTTCAAGAAAACTATCAGGGTAAGTATTTTTAACTCAATTTTGGTTAAAGTGCCCGAATCTATGATAGTTTTTAACATTTAATTGGTGAATTAAGCTAGAAACATTTGGAAACCCTCTTGGTTAAATTTGAAGTTTTGAGGGTCGAGTTGATGTCGGAATTTAGTAAAATTTTTATGGTTGGACTCATGATCGAATGGGCGTTCATATTTTATAATTTTTGTCGGGTTCCAAGACGTGGGCCCCACGAACGATATTTGGGTTAAACTTCGGATTTTATTAGAAATTTTTTATTTTCATATGGAATTTATTCCTATAATTTCTATTGATTGAATCAAATTAATTATGACTAGATTCGAGCCGATCGGAGTTGAAAAATAGAGGGAAATGCAAATCACTTGACTGATTGAGCGAGATTTGAGGTAAGTGACTTGTCTAACCTTGTGTGGGGGAATTTCCCCCTTAGGATTGGTATTGATATGAAAATTTTGATGTGTTGAAAGCCGTGTACACGAGATGACGAGTGTGTACACGGGCTAACTGTGAAATATTATGTCTCTAAATTGTGTAGAGCACTGTTATATATTAAATTATTTTATATTATTATATTCATCATCATTAACATATTTTTGTATTTTAAATTTGTCCGACTTGTTCCTACTAATTGTTTTACCTGTTTAGTTGAAACTCTATTTCTTTTGTTCTGTGCATTATTTGAAGGTTGAATTTCTTAATTTAAATATTATTAAAATAAAGTATTTTACATTTACAATTTTGATATTAAGGCAAGGTGTTAAATTTGTGAAATATTATTTTTGCTGAGTTATTTATTCCTGAATATTTTGTAAGATTTTGTACTCATTGTGATTGAGTCGTGAGCTCCTTATTGTGGATAATATTGTTGTTGTTGATCTATTTTGACAAGTTTAAATATTTGGACACTTGAGGTGTAAATTGTGATATATTGTGAATTGTGATATTGATACGCATGCGGTGGTATAAGGTCTGAGTGTTGAAACGCATGCAGTGAGATAAGAGTGGCTTGATAAGCGTGGCTAGTAGGGGAACTACTAAAAGTCATGCGGTGTGATAAGGGTGACTAAAACGCGTGATGCTATTTCGAAAAAAGTATTTTCTTTAAAATTAAATGTGAAGGCTCCCGCGGTGATATAAGGAAATGAGATATTCTGAATTTATTTATAATTTGGGACTACGAGGCGGTACCTCGGGAGTACCCTTGTTGATATTTCTTTATGGTTGCATTGCCTTTGGTTATTTTGGTGTTTTTCTTAAAGTTGTAATTTTTTGTTTTCCTTCCGCGAGGTGTTATTTGCCCTTATTCTGTGTAGTTAAATTGTGACATACTACTTACTTGATTCATTCCCATTATCATTATTATTATTATATTGTTAAACTTTTCACCCTGTCTTTTATTATTCCAGTAGGGCATGACCTGACTTCGTCACTACTCTACCGAGGTTAGGCTTGGCACTTACTGGGTATCGATGTGGTGTACTCATATTACGCTTCTGCACATCTTTTTGTGCAGACCCAGGTACTTCCTATCAGACCAGGCATTAGTGAACTAGCCGTACGCGGAGACTTCAAGGTATATCTGCCAGCGTCCGCAGACCTCAGAGTCCCCTTTTATCCTTATTATGTTGTTTTCCTTATTCTCTTTAGACTCTGATGTATAGAGACACTTAGAATAAATTCTTAGAAGTTTGTGACTTATTTCTACCAGGTTTTGGGAGTTGTAACAATCTGAATCGCGGTTTGATTTATTTTAAATATTGAGATTTGAGTTCCAGTTTTCTATTCTGCATAATTGATAAGCTTACCTACTCTTATAGGTTAGGTGTCATCACGACATCCTACGGAGGGAAATTGGGATCGTGACAAGTTAGTATCAGAGCTCTAGGTTCATAGGTATTATGAATGACAAGCAGGTTTAGTAGAGTCTCATGGATCGGTATGAAGACGTCTGTACTTATTTTCGGGAGGCTATGGAACTGTTAGGAAAGTGTTCACTTCTTTGATTCCTTATCGTGCGTAATTATTGACTTCGAAATTCTAAACCATTATCTTTCCATTCTCTCACAGATGGTGAGGACACACACAACCAGATCCGATGATCAGACACCCACTCCCCATGTTGGAGCCGCAAGAGGTCGGGACCAGGGCAGAGGCCGAGGCCGAGGCAGAGGTCGAGGAAGACCATGTAGTGTAGCAAGAGCACCCGCACGAGCTACTGCAGAGGAACCACTAGTAGCTCTAGTTGGAGAACAGGCACCTGAGACGTCTGTTACTACTCCTGCACTTTAGGAGACTCTTGCCTAGTTTTTGAGCATGTTTGGCACTCTAGCTTAGGCAGGGTTGATTCCACTTGCTCCTGCCACATCTCAGGCTGGGGGAGGAGCGCAGACTTCCACCGCTCGTACCCCAAAGCCACGGGACCAAGTTGATTATGCCCCACAGGTTATACTAGCGCAGTAGTTTTAGAGGGGGAGCAGCTTAGGTTTGAGAGGTACAAGAAGTACTACCCTCCCACTTCAGCGGTTTGGCTTCAGAGGATGCTTAGGGTTTTCTTGAGGAATGTCACTGTATCCTCCATACTATGGGTATTGTGTATTCTAGTGGGGTTTATTTCACGGCATTCTAGCTTAGAGGAGCGGCCTACCAGTGGTGGTAAGTATACGAGTTGGATAGTCCAGATGAGGCAGCTTCACTCACTTGGACTCAGTTTTCAGATATGTTCTTAAGGGAATATGTTCCTCAAAATCTTAGATGCATGGCGCACAGAGTTTGAGCAGTTGCGCTAGGGTTCTATGACCATGTCAGAGTATGCGATCCGATTCAGTGATTTTGCTAGGCATGCACCAGCCTTGGTTGCTACTGTTTGAGAGCGGGTTCGTCGATTTATTGAAGGGCTCCACCCTAGTATCAGATTCAGTATGGCCCGAGAGCTGGAGATAGACATCACATACTAGCAGGTGGTGTCAGTTGCTAGGAGGTTAGAGGGTATGTGGATCCGGGAGAGAGAAGAGAGGGAAGCTAAGAGACCTCGAGATTCTGGAACATATTACAATTCTCGTGCCCTAGCTGCAGTCCGTCATGGTATAGGCTATGTGGGCCGTCCTATTCATTCAGTACTTTCAGCTGCCAGCGGTACTCCGGTTACTCCCATACCTCAGGTTCCATATTATGCACCGCAAGTATCTATTATACCTCCTATATGGGGTGCTTTCAGCGGGCAGTCCAGTCGATCAGGCCTGAGCCAGTCCCAGCAGCCACGTCCTCCGAGGGCTTGTTTTGAGTGTGGTGACACTCGTCATATCATGAGGGATTGCCCCATACTTAGGAGGGGTGCACCTCCACAGATTTATCAGGCCCCACCCATTCCATAGGTCCCTCAGGCTTCTCAATCCATGATTGCTGCACCAGTTGCTACTCCACCTGCACAACCAGCTAGAGATGGAGGTCGGACAGGTAAAGGTCGCCCTAAAGGGGGAGGACATGCCAGATGTTATGACATTACTGCTAGGACGGAGACAGTTGTATCTGATTCTATTATCACAGGTATTGTTCCGGTCTGTCATAGGGATGCATCAGTCTTATTTGATCCAGGCTCCACTTACTCTTATGTGTCATCTTATTTTGCCCCGTATTTGGGTGTAGCCCGTGATTTTTTGAGTTCTTCTATTTATGTATCTACACCCGTGGGTGATTCTATTATTGTTGACCGCGTGTATCAGTCATGTTTGATTGTTATCAGTGGTTTTGAGACCAGAGTTGATTTATTATTGCTCAGTATGGTGAATTTTAATATTATTTTGGGCATGGACTGGTTGTCGCCCTATCACGCTATCATTGATTGTTACTCCAAGATGATGATGCTGGCTATGCCAGGTCTACCACGACCAGAGTGGAGAGGTACCTCACATTATGTTCCTAGTAGGGTTATTTCATTTCTTAAGGCTCACGAGTGGTTGAGAAGGGGTGTGATGTGTATCTGGCCTATGTGAGAGATGTTAGTGTTGATACTCCTACCGTGGAGTCAGTTCCGGTAGTAAGGGACTTTCCCGATGTATTTCTAGCGGATCTTCCGGGTATGCCGCCCGACAGGGATATTGAATTTGGCATTGATTTGTTATCGGGCACTCAGTCCATTTCTATTTCACCATATCGTATGGCCTCAGTAGAATTGAAGGAATTAAAAAAGCAGTTACAAGAGCTACTTGATAAGGGTTTTGTTCGGCCCAGTGTATCGCCTTAGGTTGCCCCTATCTTATTTGTGAAGAAGAAGTATGGTTCTATGCGGATGTGTATTGATTACCGCCAGTTGAACAAGGTTACAATGAAGAATAGGTACCCATTATCTCGCATTGATGACCTATTTGATCAACTTCAGGGTGCAAGGGTGTTCTCTAAGATTGACTTGCATTTAGGCTATCACCAGCTGAAGATTAGGGTGCCAGATATCCCGAAAACTGCTTTCAGGACTCGGTATGGTCATTATGAGTTTCTTGTAATGTCATTTGGGCTAACCAACGCCCCAGCAGCATTTATGCATTTGATGAACAATGTATTTCAGCCCTATCTTGACTCAGTCATCATTGTGTTTATTGATGACATTCTGGTGTACTCCCGGAGCCGGGAAGATCATGAGCAGCACCTGAGGACTATGCTTCAAACTTTGAGAGAAAAGAAGTTGTATGCAAATTTTTCAAAGTGTGAATTCTGGCTTGATTTGGTAGGATTTTTGGGTCATGTGGTAACGAACAAGGGGATCCAGGTAGATCCGAAGAAAATTGAAGCAATGCAGAGTTGGCCCAGACCGTCATCAGCTACTGAGATCCGGAGTTTTCTTAGCTTGGCGGGGTATTATCGCTGATTTGTAGAGGGCTTCTCTTCTATTGTTGCACCTATGACCAAATTGACCCAGAAGGGTGCTCCGTTCAGATGGACCGAGGAATGTGAGGAGAGCTTTCAAAAGCTCAAGACAACTTTGACTACAACCCCAATATTGGTATTGCCTACAGGTTTATGGTCTTATACTGTGTATTGTAAAGCATCGCGCATTGGTCTCGGCATTGTGTTGATGCAAGACGGTAGGGTGATTGCCTATGCATCCCGACAGTTAAAGGTACATGAGAAGAATTATCCAGTCCACGACCTTGAGTTAGCAGCTATTGTTCATGCCTTGAAGATTTGGCTGCATTATTTTTATGGTGTCCACTGTGAGGTCTACACCAATCACCGGAGTCTACATCATCTATTTAAATATAAGGATATTAATTTGCGGCAGCTGAGGTGGTTGGAGTTCTTAAGGATTATGATATCACCATTCTTTATCATCCCAAGAAGGCCAATGTAGTGGCCGATGCCTTGAGTCGTAAGGCGGAGAGTTTGGGCACCTAGCATACTTACCGGTAGCAGAAAGGCCTTTAGCCTTGGATGTTCAGGCCTTGGCCAACCAGTTTGTTAGATTGGATATTTTTGAGCCGAGCCAAATTTTTGCTTGTGTGGTTTCTCATTCTTCTCTTTATGATCGTATCAGAGAGCGTCAGTATGATGACCCGCATCTGCTTGTCTTTAAGGACACAGTTCAGCACAGTGATGCAGGAAGTCACTATTGGAGATGACGGTGTATTACGGATGCATGGCAGGCTATGTGTGCCCAATGTAGATGGTTTGTGTGATTTGATTCTCCAGGAGGCTCACAGTTTGCGGTACTCCGTTCATCTAGGTGCCGCAAATATGTATCGGGACTTGAGAAACACTATTGGTGGAGGCGGATGAAGAAAGACACAGTGGAATATGTAGCTCGGTGCCTAAATTGTCAGCAGGTGAAGTATGAGCATCAACGACCGGGTGGATTACTTCAGAAGTTAGAGATTCCAGAATGGAAATGGGAGCGGAAAACTATAGATTTTGTTGTTGTCTCCCACGAACTCAGAGGAAGTTCGATGCAGTTTGAGTGATTGTTGATAGATTGACCAAGTCAGCTCAGTTTGTTCCTGTGGTTACTACTTACTCTTCGGAGCAACTGGCTCAGGTTTACATTCGCGAGATTGTCAGGCTTCATGGCGTACCAGTATCTATCATCTCTGACTAGGGTACACAGTTTACATCACAGTTCTGGAGAGTCGTATAGAGAGAGTTGGGTACTCGTGTGGAGCTAAGTACAACATTTCACCCTCAGACGGACGGACAGTCCGAGTGCACTATTCAGATATTAGAGGATATGCTTCATGCATGTGTGATGGATTGTGGGGGTGCTTGGGATCAGTTCTTGCCACTTGCGGAGTTTGCCTACAACAGTAGTTACTAGTCGAGCATTCAAATGGCTCCATATGAGGCCTTGTATGGTAGGCGGTGCCGGTCTCCAGTGGGTTAGTTCGAACCGGGCGAGGCTAGGCCATTGGATACAGACTTGGTTCAGGATGCCTTGGAAAAGGTTAAATTGATTCAGTATCGACTTCGTACATCCCAATCTAGACAGAAAAGTTATGCGGATTGGAAGGTTCATGATGTTGCATTCATGGTTGGTGTGCGGGTTTTGCTTCGGGTTTTGCCTATGAAGGGTGTTATGAGGTTCGGAAAGAAGGGCAAGTTGAGCTCGAGGTATATCGGACCTTTTGAGATTCTCGTGAGAGTTGGAGAGGTGGCTTACAGACTTGCACTACCACCTAGTCTCACTACAATTCATCTAGTGTTCCATGTTTCTGTAACGACCCGACCGGTCATTTTGAGAGTTATAACCCCGATCCCCTGTTTACTACTTTTCCCGAATCGTTTCTGCTTATGTGACTTGCCGGGAGGTTGTTGTTGTGGTTTCAGGGTGAATTGGGACACTTAATCCCTAAACGAAAGCTTAAGTCTTAGAATTTTGACTGTAATTGGAATTGTGTGAAGACAACTCCGGAATAGAGTTTCGTCGGTTCCATTAGCTTCGTTGGGTGATTCTGGACTTAGGAGCATGTCCGGACTGTGAATTGGAGGTCCGTAGCTTATTTAGGCTTGAATTGGCAAAAGTCAAATTTTTGGAGATTTTGACCGGTAGTGGACTTTTTGATATCGGGATCGGATTCCGATTTTGGAAGTTGGAGTAGGTCCGTAATGTCAATTAGGACTTTTGTGCAAAATTTGAGGTCAATCGGACGTGATTTGATAGGTTTCGGCATCAGTTGTAGAAATATAAAGTTTCAAGTTCATTAAGTTTGAATCAGAGGGTGATTCGCATTTTTAGCATTATTTGATGTGATTTGAGGGTTTACTAAGTTCGTATGGTGTTTTAGGACTTGTTGGTATATTTGGTTGAGGTCCCGGGGGCCTCGGGTGTATTTCAAATGCTTAACGGATCGAAAATTGGACTTGTGTATTTGCTGAAGTTTCTAGTATCTGGTGTTTTTGCACCTGCGGTGGGGAGACCGCAGGTGAGAACTCGCACGTGCAGATGAAGGAGCACAGATGCAGGATTTGGCAGCCCAAGCTAGATTCGCAGGTGCGGAGGTAATTGCGCAAAAACAGCCTCGCTTCTGCGGTTGGTCTGTGTGGAGGAGCGGTGAGGGTCGCAGGTGCGGTTCCTTGGTCGCAGGAGCGCATCCGCAGGTGCGGCACTTCTCTCGCAGATGCGGACCCAGGGGACTTAAGTCAAGTCCGCACCTGCGATGGAATTTTTGCAAGTGCGGCATCGCAGGTGCGATTATAGGCCCGCAGATGCGAAATCGCTGGGCAGAAAAGGCCAAGTTTGAGGGTTTTATCCCATTTTCAATTTCGGGACTTTGAGAGCTCGGATATGGGAAATAATTTGGGAGATTTTCAGAGGAAGTTTTTGGGTAACGATTCTTAACGCATTTATGGTTATATTCCACTAATATATCACTAATTTCATCTTTTAATTTCGGATTTGGGTGGTACATTTGGGAAAAATGGGAAGAAGTTCTTCAACTAAGGTTTTGGGGTTTGATTGAGATTTTGATATCGGATTTGGAAAATTTTAGTACGAGTGGACTCGTGAGTAAATGGATGTTCATATATTATAACTTTTACCCGATTCTGACACGTGAGCCCGAGGAGGTTGTTTAGGGCGATTTTTGAAATTCTTGTTAAAGTCTTGATTTCATTAATTAATTAGTATAATATAGTTATATTTATGGTATGAAATTGTTTTTGTCTAGATTTGGGTCATTCGGAGTCGGATAATCGAGGAAAGGGCATTCTTACTGATTGATTGAGCTTGGTTCGAAGTAAGTGGCTTGCCTAACTTTGTGTGGGGAAAATCCCCTTAGGATTTGGTACTGTTGTGATATGTGAGTGCCGTGTACGTGAGGTGACGAGTACGTACATGGGCTATTCGTTGTAAAATCCCATTTATTTTACTGAGTAGTCACATGTTTTTCCTTTAATTTGAGTTATACCATTGAAATGAGTATTAGTCTGTTTTTCATTCTTAATTGAGCTATTCTAATATGTGTAGTTATCCTGTTTAGTCTAATATCGCATGTCTACGTGCTTTAACTTCTTATTTGAACTCTGTGAAGCATGCTTAGTTGATTCCTTATTTTGTTTCTTATTCTTTATCAGTATAACTATAGAAATCATTTTGTTAACTGTTGTATTTGTCGGTTTGAGATGTGTGTTTACTTTTGAGATTACAAGGAGGTTTCTCGGGAGTTCTCCCTGCACATTTACTTTTGAGACTATGAGGCAGTACCTCGGGAGTTCTCCATATATATTTACTTTTGAAACTACGAGGCGGTTCCTTGGGAGTTCTCCCTGCACATTTACTTTTGAGACTACGAGGCGGTACCACGGGAGTTCTCCCTATATATTTACTATTGAGACTACGAGACGGTACCTCATAAGTTCTCCCTGTATATTTATTTTGGGACTACGATACGGTATCTCGGAAAATCCCCTATTATTTACCCTTGTGTGTTGTATTATTGCCTTGTTGTGTTTCCTTTTGTTAAATTTTAGTCTCTTATTATACTGTATATTCTCCTGCCATATTTATTATTTACCAGTGGTCCTGACCTGACCTCGTCACTAATCGACCGAGGTTAGGCTTGGCACTTACTGGGTACCGTTGTGGTGTACTCATGCTACTCTTCTGCACATGTTTTGTGTGCAGATCCAGGTGCTTCTTATCAGTCCCGCTACTAGCTGAGAGTGCTTGCTGCTGTACGAAGCGTTCAAGGTGCATATTCTATGTCCGCAGACCTCAGAGTCCCCCTCTATTCTCTTTTAGGTCATTTACCTTCCGTATTTATTTTAGTAGACTCTGGTGCATAGAGATTCTAGTTTCCTTCTATAGCTTGTGACTTATGATGTTCCGAGTTTTAAGAATACTGTGTATTACTAGAGTGTTGTTTATTGTACATCCCAAGCAACATTGTTACTAGTTGTTTAGTTATCTGTTGTTGTTGGTTGCCACGTTTTACTTTCGTTTTGTTGTTTTTCGCAATTCGTTATGCTTACCTATTCGTAGAGACTAGGTGTCGTCACAACGTTATACGGAGGGAGTTTGGGTCGTGATAGTTTCCATGCTTCGGAAGTATAACGACGATCCGTCTCATGTGTTAAACTTCAGCTCAGTCTAGTTGGACAAGAATCTATCTTATGTTGAGGGGCGAGTGACCATTTTGGACAGACATGAAAGAAAGTTAAGATCGAAGAGCATTGCTTCAGTAAAAGTACAGTGGAGGGGTCATCCGGTCGAGGAGGCAACTTGGGAGACCGAGCATGATATGCGAAGCTGTTATCCTCATCTTTTCACCACTCCAGTTATAATTCTAAACTCGTTCGAGGATGAACGTTTGTTTAAGAGAGGGAGGATGTAACGACCCGACCAGTCGTTTTACGAGTTATAGCCCCGTTCCCTCATTTACTGCTCAATTTGTGCTTTATAGCTATTATGTGACTTACCGGAGTAATTGGTTCGGTTCCGGTGAGATTTTGAAATGAATTGAGACACTTAGTCTCCAGAATAAAAACTTAAGTTGAAAAGGTTGACCAGATGTCGACCTATGTGTAAATGACCCCGAAATAGAATTTTGAGGATTCCAATAGCTCCGTATGTTGATTTTGGACTTAGGAGCGTGTCCGGAAAATTATTTGGAAGTCTGTAGTTCAATTAGGCTTGAAACGGCTAAAATAGAAATTTGAGTTTGGAAGTTTTACTGGGGAGTTGACTTTTTGATATCGGGGTTGGGATCTGATTCTGGAAATTTGAATAGGTCTGTTATGTCATTTATGACTTGTGTGCAAAATTTGAGGTCAAACGGACTTGATTTTATTGGTTTCGGTGTCGAATGTAGAAGGTGGAATTTCTTAGTTTCATTAGGCTTGAATTGAGATATGATTTGCGATTTTAGCATTGTTTGATATGATTTGAGGCTTCAACTAAGTTCGTATGATATTTTAGGACTTGTTGGTCTTTTTGGTTGAGGTCCCGGGGGCTTCGGGTGAGTTTCGGAGGGTTAACAGATCAATTTTTGGACTTGGAATGCTGCTGGAATTTTTCTGATGTTTGCACCTGGTTTCCTTCTTCGCGTTCGTGAGAGGGGCCTCGCATTCACAAAGAGGAACTGGAGGTAGGCGAGTTTGTTCATCGCAATCACGACATGGGGCTCGCATTCATGTAAGGCAAGGAGGTGAGGCCTATGCATTCGCGATTGGGTCCTCGCGTTCGCGTAGAGGAAGGGGTAGATGAGGTCCCAGGAGATTTAGCCTACGCGTTCGCAAAGGGTAGACTGTGTGAGCGTCCGTGTTCGCGACTGGGCCATTGCGTTTGCGAAGGGTAGACTGTGTGAGCGTCCGCGATTGAGCCATTGCGTTCGCGAAGACGATTTTTGGACTGAAGCATTTTGTGCTTCGCGAACGTGAGGCAATGGTGAGGTTCGCAATGGGCAGAATGTTTAAGTTCCATTTTTACCGATTTGGCGCTCGGGGAGAGACGATTTTCAGGATTTTTGCAAGGAAAATATCAGGGTAAGTGTTCTTAACTCAATTTTGGTTAAAGTACTCAAATCTATGGTAGTTTTTAACATTTAATTGGTAAATGAAGTTGGAAAAGTTTGGAAACCCTCTTGGTTAAATTTGAAAATTTGAGGGTCGAGTTTATGTCGGAATTTAGTAAAATTTGTATGGTTGGACTCGTGGTCGAATGGGCGTTCATATTTTGTAACTTTTGTCGGGTTCCGAGATGTGGGCCCCACAGGAAATTTTTGGGTTAAATTTCGGATTTTGTTAGAAAATTTATATTTTCATATGGAATTTATTCCTATAATTTGTATTGATAGAATCGAATTAATTATGACTAGATTCGAGCCGATCGGAGTTGGAAAATCGAGGGAAAGGCAAACTACTTGACTGATTGAGCGAGATTTGAGGTAAGTAACATATCTAACCTTGTGTAGGGGAAATTCCCCCTTAGGATTGGTATTGATATGAAAATTTTGATGTGTTGAAAGTCATGTACACGAGGTGACGAGTGTGTACACTGTCTAACTGTGGAAGATTTTGTCTTTAAATTATGTAGAGCACTGTTATATATTAAATTATTTTATATTGTTATATTCATCATCATTAACATATTTTTGTATTTTAAATTTGTCTGACTTGTTCCTACTAATTGTTTTACCTGTTTAGTTGAAACTCTATTTCTTTTGTTTTATGAATTATTTGAAGATTGGATTTCTTAATTTAAATATTATTAAAATGAAGTATTTTACATTTAAAATTTTGATATGAAGGCAAGGTGATAAATTTGTGAAATATTATTTTTGCTGAGTTATTCATTCCTGAATATTTTGTGAGATTTGGTACTCAATGTGATTGAGTCGTGAGCTCCTTATTGTGGACAATATTGTTGTTGTTGATCTATTTTGACAAGTTGAAATATTTGGGCACTTGAGGTGCAAATTGTGATATATTGTGATATTGATTCGCATGCGGTGGTATAAGTTAAGGTCTGGGTGTTGAAACGCATGCGGTGAGATAAGGGTGGCTTGAAACGCGTGACTAGTAGGGGAACTACTAGAAGTCATGCAGTGTGATAAAGGTGGCTAAAACGCGTGATGCTTTTTCGGGAAAACTATTTTCTTTAAAATTAAATGTGAAGGCTCCCACGGTGATATAAGAAAATGAGATATTGTGAATTTATTTATGATTTGGGACTACGAGGCGGTACCTCGGGAGTGCCCTTGTTGATATTTCTTTATGGTTGCATTGCCTTTGGTTATTTTGGTGTTTTCCTTAAAGTTGTAAATTTATGTTTTCCTTCCGCGAGGTGTTATTTGCCCTTATTCTGTGTAGTTAAATTGTGATATACTACTTACTTGATTCATCCCCATTGTCATTATTATTATTATATTGTTAAACCTTTCACCCTATCTTTTATTATTCCAGTAAAGCCTGACATGACCTCGTCACTACTCTACCGAGGTTAGTCTTGGCACTTACTGGGTACCGTTGTGGTATACTCATACTACGCTTCTGCACATCTTTTTGTGCAGATTCCGGTACTTCCTATCAGACCAAGCATTAGTGAACTAGCCATACGTGGAGACTTCAAGGTATATTTGCCAGCGTTCGCAGACCTCGGAGTCCTCTTCTATCCTTATTATGTTGTTTTCCTTATTCTCTTTAGACTCTGATGTATAGAGACACTTAGAATAAATTCTTAGAAGCTTGTGACTTATTTCTACTGGGTTTTGGGAGTTGTAACTATTTGAATCGCGGTTTGATTTATTTTAAATATTGAGATTTGAGTTTCAGTTTTGTATTCCGCATAATTGATAGGCTTACCTAGTCTTAGAGGCTAGGTGCCATCACGATACCCTACGGAGGCAAATTGGGGTCGTGACATTTATATATATATATATATATATATATATAGAAAACTTATATATTAATTTAGTACTTTTTTGCGACTCTCAGCGCATGTTAGCTTAATGTGCGCATCCATGAGGAAGAGGGCACGAATTCCATCTCAGAAAGCACTAATGGCGCAAGCGTCAACATCACTCGTAACTACAAATCAAGGAAGGAAGGGAAATCAAAACAAATTTGATGTGATAGTGAATCAGTCACCGAGGGGTAAGGAAATTTCACAACTGGAGAAACAATTGAGGGAAGATGAGATCGATTCACATGCAAAAGTGCAAGAGGAATGGGCTAAAATAGTTCAATCGTCGACTAGCAGTCCCAAATTGTCTTGGGCAGAGAAAGTAGAGGCACCAGAAGGGACAGTGCCGAAAAGGTCAATTTGGGACAATTTTGATATCGAGAAAATCTCGAACGCCAGTTTCAAACTTAGGTCGCTAGTCAGACGACATTCTAAAATACAGATCACAGAGGTAGTCAGGGAAGAAAATATAATCACCCACGCCATATAAGATATGGTTATACATAATCCAATCGATCTTGAACATGCACATGAACAAATCACTCTACAAAACCCGAAATCACAAATGTAAGAAACAGAAAAAACTAATTTGGGATTTACCAAAATTGACACATTCTGAGCAAACACACAGTGTTTGTTGGGTCTATAAAGACGATTCCACCCAAAATCGAAGCTTGATTCTTGTCTCTTCCCGCCGGAAATCACTGTGGTCGAGGGGGTCGGGTGAGAGAGAAAAGAGAGAGTAGAGAGATGAAAGAGAATTTGGAGGAAACATAAGAGAGAAATATTAATTTTCAAACCTTATAGGTGACCCACAAGTTTTGAAAATGTTAAAAAGTCTCCATCCACCTTGTTTTAGTCATTTTCCAACCCAAAAGAAATTAAGAAAGAAAATATGAGGTCACTTCACCAATTTAAGTTTTGAGGAGGTCTTCTTGATAATTCCTCTCACAAAACAACAATATAAGGATTAGTTAAATTTTAAATATAAAATGTGTTACGTAATTTTGTATGACGGATAAAGAATTGGGCAAAATATAAAATTGATGATCGTCGAAACTAATTGCTTTCGCTAGTCAAAAAGTGTATAAAATATGTATATTATACTGATCTAAATTATACACATATATACAAAAATATAGTATACATTTTGTCAGCTATTATTATTGGGAGCAGCTAAAAATATACTATTTCTTTAGAAAATTGCGTTGTTTACCTGTATAATCGGATAACAATTGAATTTATAAGTGGTTTTAAGGATACGTGATCTAACTTGATACAAAATGGTAAATCAGATAGTAATTCAGATAAGCAATGGAAAAGTAAATGCAAACTACACAAGTTGAACAGCCTTAGCCTTGGAAGGTTAGCCACCCTCTAGCCAAAAGTGCTTTAATCGATATCAGAACAACAAGAGAATAATAAGAACTTAAGGAGAATAATAATATATTGCTTTTGGATGTGTGTTACAATGTCCGCTATGAATAATCAAACTCCCTTTTATATAGTAGAAGAATCTTACTTTAGGTACAATTCTATAAAGGTAAAAGATCTCTTGATTCGCTGATTGTCGGTTCCTTATTGACTCATACCGAGATTCCCGCTGTAATATCTGACCGGTCACGGATATTTCAGACTTCTGTTAGTTATCTCAACAATGTTTCTCCGAGCTCGTCTGAGGCTAAGGTCAACACCGGACTTAATATTCCTCGAAGGCAGGCTTTTTGATCTTGGGTTCTAGCTCGGTGGGACTCGAGGTCAATCTTCAGTCCTTGGTCGCCATGTTCCAAGCCTAATCTACCAAGTTGTAGTCGAGCTCAACTTCGACCGTATACAGATAGTCCCCTAATATTTCGGAGAGTAGACGACGAGAAACGACATGAACTTCCGATCCTGACTTTGACATTTTGTGGTAAAAATAACAAAACAATCGAAACGTCTCGTCTGTCAAGTCTTAATGGCATTAAATGCCTGTCAGTTGTCGGTCTTCCACTCCTAGATGTGAACAGTCGCTGAGAAACTATAAATACCCCCTTATTAGTTCATTCAAACTTTACTTTCAAACCTTCTGCTCGTACCTTAGAAATTTCAACATTTCCAAGCATTAATTTTCTGATTATTCTGAAATCCTTTTATAGGAACTTCTCTTCTTTATCTCAAACTGTCAATCATACTCTTCTAACTTCCTCCTTTTCCTTCTTTTTCCATAGGAATGGTGAAAACTTCAAAATACGTTCCTCAAAAAGAGAATCCTCCCACCTCGCGGCCGGCTACCAAAGAGACCGCTTCACGTACAACTGTCGAGGAACAGTACCGGAACCCCCTCTAAAAAGGTTCATCCCGGGGGGATTCCCGGTCAATACTGACTTTAAAATCGAAAGGCCCTCCTCCGTACCAGCCGGTGTGAGGAGGTCTCGAGGTACATCTGTTCGATAACCTAGGACATTCTCTTCAAAGTCAAGAGGGATTGTAACTGGGCTGACAAATTTGTGGTGGTTCCTGAAGTTGACGAGGCCATTACCACCCACGTCGAGGCATTTTTAAGTGCTTACACTAACCCCTTCACGTTGGGTCCTTTGGACCCGGTCATTATCGACTTATGCAAGATATACGAGGTAACCCTCGACCAGATTCACCCTTCTTTCTGGAGGATCGTAATCCTCCTCTGTTTCTTCGTGAGCAAGATTGAGGGGTTCCCTTTCACGATCGACCACCTTATATGTTTGTACAGTCCCCGAATCTACCGGGGAGGAGTGATCAAGCTCGCCCGTCAGGCTAGCAAACCTGAATTCTCGAGTATCGAAAAAGATATGGATCGAGGATGGCTAGGCCATTTCGTCCGAGTGAGGACCTCGGACTTGATCCCGGCCGAGTACATGTCGTTCCCTGAGAAGTGGAACATGAAACATAAGTATATAATTTTGCTTTCAAGGTTTTATTTATCGCCCTTTTCCTTATTTCTTATCAGTGTTCTGTGATGGTGCAGCTATTGCCCGGATCCCGAATGCGGTTCCTCAACTCAAGGAGTGGGTCGAGGGCATAGTATTGCAAAGGCCTTATTCTGAGCACTCGTGGCGTGAGCTTTGAAAGGGTCGATGAGAGACTCGTTCGCACGGTGATATCTCTTTTATGAGTACTTTTTGGTTTCCCTTTTGCACGACTAAGTCCTCACTTGCTTTATATCTTATTGTAGGTTTACCCAAGGATGTCTAAGTGAGACCTCCATCCAGTAATGACGATCTCCCCACTGAGTCCCCTGCCCCGAGATAGGGTGAAGAGAAGAAAAGAAAAAGGGCCCCGAGTTTTCCAAGCTCGGAGAAAAAGAAACCAAAAAGGAGAGCTGATCCGCAAGCCAAAAGAAACCTCCAGTTCCCAAATAATTGATTCGGACTTCCTCTACCAGCTCAGGGACGAGTCTAAATAGGACGAAGTCTTAGTGGTCCGGGAGCCATCGGTCCTTGAAGAACGGGTATCGACCGAATGGGAGACGATAGAGGCCAATCCCTCCCAAACTCAAGAGGTTGATGCATCAGTGGGGGTCGAGGACCCTTAAGCCGCCGGTTCTTCTCCACCCAGTGTCATTGATATAACGGGATCACTCTCGTTCATAGACTCAATGTTCGCTGAAGCTCAAGCGGCGAAGGAGCGTTCAAATGAGGGGGTCCAAAGAGAGAAACAATCCCATCCAATGCTTTTTCGATGGTGTGGACTCTATTGCCGCGGAGGATGTCACCGGATTGGGTGACATAGAAGTACCAAGAAGAAGTCCGCTCTCGAGGACATGCGAATCTAACTCTATCCCGAGGTTGGTCAACTGATTCCCTGCCCCGAGTACCGATCCTGGTCAGAAGCGGTCGCTCATTATCTCTATTCCGGAGGTCGCCCGGGTCATTTCCGCGCCTGTTGGGCTAGCTAGCTACCTTCGGTGCCTGGTGACCGAAGAATACCATGCAAAGATGAACGAGGTGGAATCTTCATGTTTGTTCAACGAAGCCCATCAGGAATTGAATCGGGTAAAGTGTTTACCAAACCTTTTCGTTTTCCATCTTTGGTTACTTAATGATCTTAATATTTTCCCTTTGTATTTGCAGGCTTCAGTGCTTCACCACGAGACCTTCCTCCGATATCGAGAAGAGTTGAGTCTCCTCGATACCAAATCCAAAGAGCTTATTGAGAAGAGAGATACGTACAAACTTTCAGTGAGCAACGCGAGGGGGAGGTTAACAGCCTCCGAACTGAGCTGGAGGTGGCATGAAAAGAGCATGCCTACTTGGTCGAGCAGGTAAAATTATTTGAGCTTAGTGACGAAGAGTTATACTTGGTGACTAACGATCGGAATCCACAGGTCGAACACAAAAATGATCAAATCGATCAACTGCAAGTTGAGATGGATGTTGTGAAGGCCGAGACCGATGAATGGAGGGGCAGGATAGACCGTCTGTCCTCGAAAAAAGAGGCTGCTCGGGAGAAACTGACTTCGACTGAGGTCCAGCTTTGAGCAGCAAAGTAAAAGTCCGAGGCACAAGCCAGGAAAGTCGAAGAGCTCCAATCTCGGCTAAATTCGCCTGCCTCCGAGGCGAAAACTATGCTCAAGGAACTTGAAACGGCCAAGTCAGTGGCGACGGTGGTCAAATCCGACACTGATGAGATGGTGGACCAATATAAGGCCGATGTCGAGGTGGCCCAGGACTGCTTGAAAGATATCGTTAAATACGAGAAGTGACAATCATGAAGAGAGGCCCTCAAGGAGATCCATGCTCGTGGTTTTGATCTATCGGCCGAGATCGAGACTGGTAAGAAGCTCGAGGAAGAGGCCAAGCAATCAGCCTGCCCAGAAGAAGAAGAAGACTCTGATGGTTCCGATAGAACCGGGGGCGAAGAAGACCAGGTTGTTTAGACGCCTTTGTAAAAAACATTTGCTTCTTTGCTTTTTTGTACTTGTGTACTTTTGTATTTTCGTTAGGGCCATTTAGTCTTTGTAAAGATTGTATATAATATATGAGGCTTGTTTTCCCCTTCCATTGTTTATAAATTTTTCTTTTCTTTGCTTTATTTTTTGTGTTTGCAAAGGTCGAAATGCCTTAGCATAAAATAGTTAGGTTATGTTCGGAGGTTCGAACAGGACTTGCCTTCGACATTATTTTGTTTAAGTCATTGTGGGGGTTCGATATGATCAAAAATTTTCCCCCCAAAGTACTTATGACTTTTTAGATTGTAGTGTGCCGAGGGTAGCCTTTAGAAACGGTTATGAAATTTTTCCAAGTCCTTGTTTTTGTTACGGGTCTCGGACGTTCCTGAGCCGTTTTAGTATGGAGGTAGCATTTTTAGTTCGGGTGTTGCCCAATTGGCTTGTTACCTCGGGTTATCAGGGCTTGCCTAAGATAACAATCCTTGAATGGGGGCGACCATAGCCTTTAAGGTTCAGGCGTTGCCTAATAGGTCTTGTGCCCCCGGGTTTCGATAATCCGAGTTGTCCGAGTTTGTTTTAGGACCGCAGCCTCCGATCGGGAGTGATTATTTGACCCCGGATAAAGGCAGCCCTTGGGCTCGATACCTTTAGGGGATCGAAAGTAAGAAATTCCTTAAAAGAAAAAAAGAGAAATTCTTAAAGGACAAGATATATATCCGCAAGGTCGAAACTTTTATTCTTATGTGTGATAGTTACACGTGTGTACAAGGTTTTTGCCAGGACTCGAGTAGTCTATGCGGGCACGGTTTATCTGACTGTTTGGCCCTTACAGTAAATCCTATCGATAGAGCTGGGACCGTTCAATCATAAAATTTCCTTCCTTGCTAAAGTCGTTAACCCGAATATTGTTGTCATGATCTTCGATACCGGTTCCTAACCGGCCTTCAATTCTAAGTTAGCACGATTTACCGTTGCCTCGTTAAAGACCTTTCCAAAAAACCCATTTGGTACAAAATCGGTTCAAGGAAAAAGAGTGCAACGCGTGCTTTCAGACCTAAAAATTGAATCATTCCTCGATGATTCCCTGCAAGTGTTAAATCAGAATGTAAATAAATAAAGGGGACCGAATATGATCGTACATTAGCAATAGTATCGCTTCAAGTAAGCTATGTTCCAGTTGTTCGGTAGTTGCTCACCGTTCATCGTTTCGAGTTTGTATGATCCTTTACCGGTGATCTCGATAATTTGATAAGGGCCTTCCCAGTTCGGCCCCAACTTCCCTTAGTTTGGGTTTCGGGTATTTAGTGTAACCTTCCTTAGTACTAAGTCCCCGACATTGAAGTGTCGAAGGTTGGTCCTTAGATTGTAATATCTTTCTATCCGCTGCTTTTGGGCGGCCAACCAGACAAGGACTGCTTCGTGCCTTTCATCCAATAAATCTAGGCTTGTGTTCACAGCTTCAGCGTTTGATCCCTCGATTGCATATCAGAATCTGAGGCTTGGCTCTTCGACTTCGACCGGTATTAGAGCTTCGACACCGTAGACTAGTGAGAATGGGGTGGCCCCGATACTGGAGTTCGAGGTCGTTCAGTCTACCCATAAGATTTCGGGCAGGATTTCCTTCCATCCTTTAGCGTCAGTTAACCTCTTTCTGAGGTTTTGGAGTATGGTTTTGTTGGTCGATTCTGCTATCCCATTCCCACTAGGGTGGTAGGGTGTTGATAGGATCCTTTTGATCTTATGATCTTCGAGAAACTTTCTTACCTTGCCGCTGATGAATTATTTCCCATTGTCACACACGATCTAGGCCGGCATTCTGAATCGGCATATGATATGATCCCAAATAAAGTCGATGACTTCTTTCTCCCTGACCTTTTCGTATTCCTAGGCTTCCACCCACTTAGAAAAATAATCAGTCATAAATAATATAAATTGAGCCTTACCGGGTGCCCATAGAAGGGGGCCAACAATATCCATCCCCCACTTCATGAACGCCCATGGTAACAGAACTAAATGCAGCAACTCCCTGTGCTGATGAATCATCGGAGTGTGTCTTTGACATTCATCACATTTTTGTACGAACTCATTCACGTCCTTTTCCATATCGATCCAGTAATAGTCGGCTCTGATTATTTTTTGAACCAATGATTCAGCGCCTGAATGATTTTCATAGGTACCTTCGTGGATTTCCTTCAAAATGTACTCTGTATCCCCCGGCCCTAGACATATTACAAGTGGGCCATCGAATGCTCTTCTGAACAGGGTTCCGTATTTGGACAGGCTGAACTGGGCTGCCTTTGTACGCAGGGCCCTCGATTCTTTTGGATCCGAGGGTAGTTTCCCGGTCTTCAGATATTCCACATATTTATTTCTCCAGTCCCAAGTTAAGCTCATTGAGTTAATCTCGGCATGACCTTCTTCTACCACCGATCTCATAAGTTGTACGAATGCCCCTAGTGGAACTCGTCGTCCTCGACCGATGACCCTAGGTTAGCGAGGGCATCGACATCACTGTTTTGTTCCTGAGGTATGTGTTGCAAAGTCCATTCTTTGAATCTATGTAATGTTACCTACAGTTTTTCCAGGTACCTTTGCATTCGTTCTTCTCTGACCTTGAACGTCCCATTAACTTGGTTTACCACAAGGAGGAAGTCGCATTTAGCTTCAATTACCTCTGCCCCCAAGCTTTTGGCTAGTTCGATACCTACAATCATGGCCTCATATTCGGCCTCGTTGTTAGTCAATTTCACAGTCCTAATAGATTGTCTAACTATATTGCATGTTGGTGGTTTTAATATGATGCCAAGTCCGGACCCTTTTGCGTTTGAAGCGCCATCCGTAAAGAGGGTACAGATCCCCGAGGAGGTCCCTGAGTTTATTAATAACTCTCTTTCGACCTCGGGTATTAGGGTCGGCGCAAAGTCGGCCACAAAATCTGCCAAAATTGGAGACTTAATGGCGGTTCGGGGTTGATATTCAATATCGTACCCACTGATTTCCACGGCCCATTTGGCCAGCCGGCCCGAGAGCTCGGGCTTATGCATAAGATTCCTTAATGGGTAAGTAGTAACGACACATATGAGGTGACATTGGAAGTATGATTTTAGCTTTCTAGAGGCACTTAGCAAAGCGAGCGCCAGCTTTTCTAGGTGAGAATACCTAGTTTCGGCCTCACCTAGGGTCCTGTTAACATAGTAAATTGGAAATTGCGTACCTTGTTCTTCCCGTAGCAGGACTCCACTTTTCTCTATTTTCGATACTTCTAAGTACAAGTATAGTTGTCCGTCTATCTTTGGCGTGTGAAGCAGCGGTGGGCTCGATAGATACCGCTTGAGTTCCTCCAAAGCCCGCTGGAACTCTAGGGTCCATGAGAAGTTATTCTTCTTCTTCAATAGTGTGAAGAACCGGCGGCTCTTGTCGGATGACCTCGAGATGAATCGCCCAAGGGAGGCTATGTTCCTGGTTAATCTTTGTACGGCCTTTACGTTGTCCACAACCGTGATATCTTCGATGGATTTGATCTTGTTGGGGTTGATCTCGATTCCCCAGTTGGATACCATGAATTCGAGGAATTTACCTGACCCAACTCCAAATGCATATTTCTCCGGGTTCAGCTTCGTATTGTATTTCTTCAATATGCTGAAGGTTATCTGCAGATGTTTTAAATGGTCCTCTACTCACAGGGACTTAACCAACATATCGTCAATATAAACCTCCATTGATTTTCCTATTTGTTCCTCGAACATCCGATTTACTAGGCATTGGTAAGTGGCACCGACGTTCTTTAACTCAAATGGCATCACATTATAGCAGTAGGTGCCGTATTTAGTGATGAAGGAGGTTTTTTCCTGGCCACCCGGGTCCATTCATATTTGGTTGTACTCGGAATAGGCATCGAGAAAACTGAGGATCTCGTGGCAGGCCGTGGCATCGATCATGCGATCGATGTTGGGCAAAGGGAAAGAATCCTTGGGACATGCTTTATTCACATCCTTATATTCTACACACATTCTTAATTTATTTCCTTTTTTAGGGACTACCATTACGTTTTCTAACCAATCCTGGTATTTAACCTCCCGAATGGAACCTATTTTAAGGAGTTTAGATACCTCGTCCTTGATGAAAGCATGTTTGATTTTGGACTGGGATCTCCTTTTCTGCTTCACCGGATGGGATTTCGGGTTCAGTCTTAGCTTATGAGTGGTTATCTCCAAAGGGATCCCTGTCATGTCAAGGTGGGACCAAGCGAAATAATCTATATTAGCTATAAGAAACTGAATGACTTTTTTCCTGAGCTCGGGATTTAACCCCGTGCCCAGGTATACCTTTTGACCGGGTAGGTGCTCGACCAATATGACCTATTCCAGCTCCTCTACCGTCGATTTAGTGGGAGTCATCGAGGGCTATAAAAGACCTGGGTACCCCGTAATCATAATCATCATCTTCATCAGTCCCCTATTTCTCCGGTTGGGTCGGAGTTGGTGTCACTAATTGCTATTTAGTTTCTGGCTTTGTGATCGAACTCGGCCCCTTTATCGTTGCAAGTGCGGATATCGGAATCACCTCTTCGACTGTAAACAACTCATTTGTGGCTGGCTGTTCTCCGTATATCATTTTAATTCCGCCTAGTGTTGGGAATTTTAACACTTGGTGCATAGTTGAGGGTACTGCCCTCATATTGTGGATCCATGGCCTTCCGAACAAAGCGTTGTACCTCATGTCTCCTTCGATTACATAAAACTTAGCTTCTGGATAGTACCGGTGGTGTTCACCAGTAATGTTATCTCACCCTTAGTGGTTTCGCATGCCATGTTGAATCCGTTTAGAACTCGGACTGCAGGCTTTGATCTTGCAGACCGAGCTGCTCCATGACCCTCGATCGGATGATGTTAGCTAAGCTACCTGGATCAATTAACACACATTTAACTCGAATTTTATTTATGAGTACAGATATTACCAGTGCATCATTGTGGGGCTGCACGATCACTTCCGCGTCCTCGTCGTTGAAGGACAAGGCTCCTTCTGGTATGTAATCTCGAGTTTATTTCTCCCTCGTGATGGACACTTTGGTGTGTTTCAACATCGGCCCCCGAGGGATATCGACCCCACCAATGATCATGTTAATGACATGTTAAGGTACTTCTTGTTCGGTTTGTTTGTTAGAATCCCTATTCCTGAAATGATTCTTGGCTCGGTCACTCAGGAATTCTTGAAGATGCCCGCTGTTGAATAATCGGACTACTTCCTCTCTCAACTGTCGACAATCCTCCGTTCTGTGGCTGTGAGTATTGTGATATATACATATCTGGTTAGGATCCCTTTGGGTTGGATCGGATTGTAGAGGTCGAGACTATTTGGTATCTTTGATTCATCCGATAGTTGATACAATGGCGGCGACATCGACATTAAAATTGTATTCTGATAACCTTGGTGATTCTTTGGGCCCGATGGGCCTATCAAAGCTGTTTTTGCTTATGAGTCCCCGATTTCTCTGACCTCTGTCACTTCTTATTTCATTTCTCATAGAGTTCCACCCGGACCCTCTGCTTCTTCGGTCTCCATTATACGGCTGGTACTGATCTATGTTTGATCTCGATTCACGATCGATATCTCTCTTGATTCTGTCAATGTTTCTGATGGGATACACAGGCCCTGAAGGGGCCCCGAGTTGATCATCTTCCACTCTGATCTTCGAATGATATCGGTTATGCACGTCGGCCCAAGTAACGTCCGGATATTCAATCAGGTTTTGTTTCAACTGCTGCGAAGCCACCGAGCTTCGAACATTGAGCCCTTGAGTGAAAGCCTGAACGACCCAATCATCAACGAAGAGTGGTGGGCCCATTCATTCCATTTGAAATCGGGACACGAACTCTCTGAGCATCTCATTATCCTTCTGTTTTACTTTTAAAAGGTTTGATTTCCTGGTTTTGACCTTGATGGCCCCGGCGTGTGCTTTCACGAAAGAATCTGTAGGCATAGCAAATGAATCAATAGAATTAGGAGGTAAGTTGTGATACCATATCATATCCCCTTTTGATAGGGTCTCTCCGAACTTCTTCAATAGGACAGACTCGATCTCATCATCCTCCAAGTCGTTCCCTTTGATGGAACATATGTAAGAGGTCACATGCTCATTTGGGTCGGTCGTTCCATTATACTTAGCAATCTCGAGCATACAGAATTTCTTAGGGATCGGCTTTGGAGCCACGCTCGGAGGAAAAGGTTTTTGCATGAACTTCTTGGAATCCAGGCCTTTCAATATGGGTGGTGCTTTCGGGATCTGATATACCCTAGAATTGTAGGTTTTCACCTTTTTGTCATTAGCTTCGATTTTTTTCTCCTTTTATTCTATCTGTTTTGTCAGCTCTTCGAGCATTTTTATGATATCGGGGTTAGCCCCCGATTCATGTTCATTCGACCTTCCTGCGACCGGTTCATCCATGCGGATGACTTCCCGGGGTGGATCAGGTTCAACTCTGCTCGGTGCACGGCTTTGGTTCTGTAACTGAGCTATCGCCGCCTATTGTGCATGCAACATTTCGAAGATCACCCGTAAACTGATCCTGTCCCCTCCAATATTTTGTGTATTTTGAGTTGCCGATCGGGCTCCACCACGGATGCTATTCTCGGGGTCAGTTGGCAAGTTTGCATTGATAGCCACATGTGAATTAGCGTCAATTGGGTCTGCGACCAGAATTTCGATGGGATCAGCGGGCGGTACCTCATTACCGGGTGCTATGTTGTTATTTTTACCGTAGTAACCAGACTCGTGGTTAACATGTAGGGGTACTGATTGAGAGTTTGACATTTTGTGTTTTAACCTACAATCAGAGACACTTCAAAGAGGAAGCGTAAAGTAGTGTGTATTATGGAAATTTATATCAAATAACCACTATTATCCTTAGCCCCACGGTAGGCGCCAAACTGTTTTCCCATAAAATCGGATAACAATTGAATTTATAAGTGGTTTTAAGGATACGTGATCTAACTTGATACAAAACAGTAAATCATATTGTAATTCAAATAAGCAATGGAAAAGTAAATGCAAACCACACAAGTTGAACAGCTTTAGCCTTGGAAGGTTGGCCACCCTCGAGCCAGAAGTGCTTTAATCGAGGGCAAACCCATTTTCTAGTCACCGGGCTGAGCGCACCTTTGGTACTTCAATAGGGCCAGAACAACAAGAGAATAATAAGAACTTAAGGAGAATAATAACATATTGCTTTTGGATGCGTGTTACAATGTCCGCTATGAATAATCAAACCCCCCTTTATATACAATTCTATAAAAGGTAAAAGATCTCTTGATTCGCTGATTGCCAGTTCCTTATTGATTCGTGCCGAGATTTCCGCCGAAATATCCGACCGATCACGGATATTTCGGACTTTTGTTAGTTATCTCAACAATATTTCTCCGAGCTCGTCCGAGGCTAAGGTCAACACCGGACTTAATGTTGCTCGAAGGCAGACTTTCCGACCTCGGGTTCTAGCTCGGTGGGACTCGAGGTCAATCTTCAGTCCTTGATCGTCACATTCCAAACCTAATTATCAAGTTGTAGTCGAGCTCAACTTCAACCGCATGCATGCGTATCAAGCAATTGTTTTTCACTCAACGCGACTAGATTATGCAATGGGAGTAGGTCGAGTGGATAAATTAGTGTATAGCTTAAAATATCTTAGTCCTCATATAATAGGTACGATGAGAATTGAGCATGACACTTTTTACTACTATTAATATTTCTCGACAGATTCTGTGTATGGTAGCGGACTGTAATGCACCAATGGCGCATCTACAAAACACGCAGCCTTCAGCACTATGAGGGGTCTGTTTGGTAGGGTACATAACATAATACTGAATATAGTGTATTAGTAATGCTGGTATTAGTTATGCTTGCATTAGTTTTGCTGGCATTAATTATACTGACATATTTCTTATCCATTGTTTGATTTGATGTATTAAAGTATTGCACAATTTTTAAAAGAATTATTTGTTTACAAAAATACCCTCAAAACCAGTCCATCACTCTATCTTTTTAAAAGAAACATATGTTGGGAAATGTTATTATATGAAAAAGTTTTAAAAAAATTATTTGATTTGTCTACCTATATTGTAGTATAGAACTAAATATTTATTTATAAAAAAAGGAAATATGCTAAGTATTTATTTATTTACTAGGGATATAATTTTATTTCTCACTATTTGGATTATTTTAAACTTGCATTAATATAATAGCATATTTTAATCAAGCATAAATTGTGAAGGATAATTTTGTCTTTAACTAAGCTAATACATGCATTAAAACTCATTGCATTTTTAATACCATGATTTTCTATGCATTAGTTATGCATAAGATAATACCAAATAAGGTGTATAATTAATACTTACATAATTAATGCATAAATTCAAAAAGTGTATCAAATACGATATTATTAGTAATGCATGTATTATTTTATCTAATGCATCCTACCAATAGACGTTTTAAAATTCAGAGATGCCCTTTGCCTTTTGCTGGTAGTAATTCCAGAAAAATACACGTGTTATGTCTCCCATATTTTGCAATCTTTCAAATCCATGGCTTGTCTACTTCGAATATTTGGATTCTTCAAAAGTTTGATTTCTGCGCTGAACCTATATATCTTTTTTAATTCTCTTTGTCTTTGGAATCGGCTTAAATAATGCAAACTTTAGTATCATCAAAGTAGAGGTCCTTCTCCTGATAGGATAAATATGGTCTAAATTGGGTGGATGTGTAGGGTTGGATACCATTTATACCCTTAAGACTATTTAAGAATATTGTACCTTTATGCAATTTCTTAAATATATAGATTTTCTATTCAGGTAACAACATTACGAAGTGTAGTCATGTTGATTCACGCCAATCGTAAAGAGATAACTAATTTAAAATGTATCCAATAGGAAATATGTAATATCCACACTATTTTTAGAGCTATATATTACTATCAAATATGGAATAACGGGAAAAACTTAACATATCTCATGGATAACTAAATGGTGTAATTGTTAAAATCAGTAAATTTGTTAAGATTCACAGGCACAGGATAAAAATGCGCATTTCAATTAATAGAAGGTTAGCATTTCAATTAATAGAAGGTTAAATGTGCTTAGTCAGATATCATAAGAATCAAAATTAAAATTTATTAATATTTGACTGACTACAAGCGTAAATTTCTCATTATTAAATTAAGCTCTAAATTGATTGCTACTTAATCGAACCTATTGAATAGATTTTACTTTTAAAGTACAATCGAGCTAACCGAGTTGAGATGAATTTTGACTAAATTAAGCGAGGTGAGCTATGACTATAATGATAGAGTTTCTAGAATAAGCTTATTTTGAAAAGTAGTTTTTTAAAAAGTGCTTTTAAAAAAATATTTTTAGTGAGAAATATTTTTTATTTGGCTAATTAATTTAAAAAATACTTTTAAGCATCAATTAGTGTTTGATCAAATTTTTTTAAAATGCTTATAAGTGTATTTTTTTCAAAGGTGTTTCTCAAAATCTGCTTCAACTTCTACTCTAAAACACTTTTTTTCTTCTAAAAACTTGGTCAAACACGTTAACGTTGGAAAGGAAAAAAAGATTTTTGGTCACGCTATAAGCCCAGCTGAATCCCAGCTATAATGCAAGCAGTGGGCAGCAGGGGCGGACTTAGCGTATTACCGATAGGTTTATGTTGAACCCATAATTTTTTACGCGGAGTAAAATTTACATGTAAAAATTTATTAAAATTACAAAAATAGTATATATGAACTCATAACTTTAAAAATATAACGAGTTCTGTATACGGGTAAAACCGAGCTCGATATTCGATCGAGCTTCCAAACTCCTTGATTATGCCAGGGCCGAAAATATTTGTGATCGGGTGAAGTCGAGCTCAAAGATCGATCCAACGACTAACATCACCAATCAAGATCGGGACATGGTAATTATGATCGAACCCAAAGCACTATCAAAATTAGCCATCAAAACCATCAGATTTACCCTCGAGTTTGCCGAAGGCGTGACCGGTTATGTTTCTAATGGTCTCGAAGAAAGTTTTGCCAACTCATCCGACATGAGTCCGTAATTCTCGCCATTAACCAATCATTGTGGCGAAAATCACGGAACGACTCAAAAAGAGAACCAACGGTCAGTAAATCAAGAACTTTTGCCTTTTATAGAATAATAAAATAATATCTCAAAAGGTATATCTCCCCTAATATATAAGTGGGACTTGACAATTCATAAAACATAATTGTAACTCATATCAAAAGGCTATATAGTGTTATTTCTATCTTTGTCATAGTTCATTGCACTACAACATCAATAATATTATCAATTATATTATTTCTAGCTCGGGGGAGATTAATCTCGCAAGGCTAGGATTGCTCAAACTTGCGTGGTTTGTAGTTATTTTTTTATCTTTTACTTTCATAATTGATCCGATTTATCACTCTGTATCAAATTATATCACGTATCCTTAAAATCACGTATAAATTTAATTGTTATCCGATTTTTAGGATAAACAAGTTCAATACTAAAAACTTTAAAAGTTGAACCAATAAGGTTTAAATCCTGGATTCGTCTCTGGCGGACGGGCCTACATCATGTTTATATGCAGAGTAAAATTTGAATATTGTTGCATGGGAAAGCATTTAAGAGCAATGCCAAATGCGATGTTGCACGTCGACTGGTAAGTCCGCAACACAAAAGAAAAAACAAAAAAAAAAACACGGACTCCAGTTCAACACAGCAAAGCAGTGTAGTCCATATAAGGATCCATAAGAGATAATGTCGATGTCCCCCTTACACTTGGATATTTTGTGACCTCAAAAATCAATAATAGGTCGTCAATGACAACTACATTTTGCCTAGCTATTGCCAGTACAAGGTTTCGATGGTGACCGCTGACTAGTCTGTATCTATACAATGGTAGTTTTCAGCGTAATATGGCCAAATTTTCATGACATTTGTCATGACATAATATTTATTATAATAAATTTATGGTTCATGACATTTGACATGACGTAATATCTATTATAACAAATTTGTGGATCATGACATTTGTCATGACATAATATCCATTATAACAAATTTGTGGATCATGACGTTTGCCATGACATAATATCCATTATTAGGCTAAGGATTTCTTGCTATAAATAGAGGAGTTTCTCCTCATTTGTAGACACACCAACAAGACTTGTCTTAAATTCTTGTTTCTTCCTTTATTAAGAGTGTTTTGTATGAGAGTTAGTGTTGGGAAGCACTTGTGTGAACCCTTTCTTTGGAGTGATCTTGTGAAGTGAGAGTTAGTGTTGGGAAGCACTTGTGTGAACCCTTTCTTTGGAGTGATCTTGTGAGGTTATTCTCTTAGGGTATTTGGGATTAATTAGAGTGGTTACTCTAATTTTGTACTCTCTTTTGTACTCTTATTGTTATAGTAAATTGCCCTTCTCCGCTTGTGGACGTATGTCACTTTGACCGAACCACGTTAAATTTGTGTCTTCTTTATCTACTTTAATTGTCGTTGTTATCAACTTCTATTGTCTTTGTTATTGCCATTATACCGTTGTTTTGGCTATATTCCGCACTACCCGGGTTCCCGATCCTAATATTCAGCAATGTGAATCACAATATCAAACACCTCTCCCAGAAAAATCCAAAAGAGAAAAAGAAAAGAAAATAAAGAAAAAAGCCTTATAGCATATTTGGCCAAACTGGGGAAATCAGTTTATTTTGAGAAGTGCTATTCTCAAAAGTGTTTTTGAAAAAGATATTTTTGGAGAGAATCAGTTTGTATTTGACTAATCACTCTGAAAAACACTTTTGAATAATAATTTGTATTTGTATTTTTTTAGAAAGTATTTTTAAGTATCAAATTACGAATAAGGACTGTAAAATATGAAAATAAAATTTAAAAGTACTTAATTCTTTTAATATAAGTTAAATATATTTGAAATCATTCAACAAATATAAAAAGCATTTACCCCTAAAGTCACTATATATTAGAAAGTTACCCTAAAAATAATAAGAAATATTTATACATTAATATCCTAAGTATTAGGTTTAACGGTTAGTATTTTGGTATATACTATATTTTGTTAAGGGTGTTTTTGGTAAGAAAAAAAAGTCAAAACTGCTTCTACTTCTTCTTTTGGGAAAAAACTACTTTTTTCTGCTTTTTCTCAAAAGCACTTTTTTTCCCAAAAATATTTAGCCAGCCACGAGAAAAAATACTTTTGAGAAAGAAAACACTTTTGACCTCTTAGAAACTTGACCAAACAGACTTTAATAACCAATAGCTACAAAACCTTAGTGTTTTTTTCAAGTCACATTTGTAAAGTTAATAACAAGCTGCTAATGATAAAAGTAAAAAATTAGAGTTCAAGTGGTGGGTTCAATGATCAAGGATTTCTCCTAAACTCAGAGGTCATGATATGAAACGCCACTGTTTTTACCCTTTGCAACCCAGATTGCTACTCCAAAATATTGATTAAAAAGCGAAGGGCAGACCATTTGACTTTTCATTTATGTCCTTGTTTTAAGTGGTACTAAGACTTTTAGAAGTCTTTTTCCTCCTTTTTTTAATATATAATTTTTTGGGTGAAAGCTCTACCAGTGACCTAAGAGCTATTACTCTTTATGCCCTATTTTAGATTGCACTCTATCCATTTTGGAATACTTCAAAATATTTGGCACGTACTATTGTACTCATAAATTTATTCTATAATCTATTTGACTTT
Organism: Nicotiana otophora; assembly: GCA_000715115.1. NCBI lineage: Eukaryota > Viridiplantae > Streptophyta > Magnoliopsida > Solanales > Solanaceae > Nicotiana > Nicotiana otophora. The sequence goes on along the minus strand of AWOL01S0021617.1, from coordinate 61,472 downwards.
CACAGCTTTCAAACTAAAAATTCAAATCACATTTATTCTAACGTTTAAAATATGATTTAGAGCCCGTTTGGACATAAGAAATTTTTTTCCTTTTTTTAAAAAAAAAAATTTACTTTTTTTTAAAAAAATCAACGGTTATTCATAAAATTTCCAATTTTCACTTGAAGATGCATTTTGAAAATTTTCGAAAATTTGAAAAATTCCAAAAAGCTGTTTTTCAAAATTTTTACTCAAATCACTCACAAACTTCAAAAACAACCCAATATTATATTCATGTTCAAACACAACTCTAAATTTTAAATACCCTTTTCACTTGAAAATATTTTTCCCCGTATTTTGGAATTTTACAATTCTTATGTCCAAACGCCCACTTAGTATTTTCTCTAACGCACTAATCTTCAATTATTTTTTTAATATTTTCTTAAATGCCATTAACACAAAGGAGTATGTAAAATGAGATGAAGGATTATTGAACTTAATAATTTTTCAAGTCATCCAAATATGCCAAAGCACTTCCAATTCCTCCAACCATGAAAAATCTGATTTTTCGTAGGTTGGATGGAATAGGGTGCAAAGGCGTACACAGAATTCTGTTTTGTATGGTGATTTGAATCAAGGACTAAAATTTTACTTTTTATTGCAAACTGATATTCACTTTATGTTATTTCAAGAGATCTAGTCTAGTGTACACATACATGCCCCCCCCCCAAAAAAAAAAAAAAACATTGGTACTTTGTAGGGTGTCGTATAACACCCTTGGTAAAAGGAAGTCCGCACCACAATGTGGTGCAGTGGATATAACCAGATGTCTCGAGTTCGAGCCTATGAAAAAATCCTTGATAGAGAGCGCCATCCCCGAATGAGACCATATCCTGCGCGAATCCGGATATAGTCGGGCTCCAATGCGGGTACCGAATATCGGGCGAGAAACAAAAAAAAAGGGTGTCCGCTATTGATGAGGTGGGTGGTTGGGTAAAAAAACAAAAAATAATTGAATTATGTAGCCTAATTGAATATTTAGACAATCAACTTAGGTTAGTATAGGAAAAATTGGTGGTATGTGGATGAGGAACCAAGTGAATAAATAACACCAGACCTCCCACTCACTGTTCATATATCACAAGCTCATAAAGTGGGAAGCGACAGTGTCACGCTGACATTGATTCACTTGCACCAGAAATTTTATATAATTAACACACACTGCCCCTTCTTTAGTCTCTGTCATTTATGTCTATGGTCTTCAACTTCCTCCTCAAGTTGTTAATTACTGCAAAGTCCTAGTCTTGTGATTATTTCTCCTCTTTACAGTTGAACAAAAAGAATATTAATGGCACATAATAAAGCTTATGGAACTAGTACTAGTCTAAGCTCTGAATCTTCATCACCTCCAATTACACCAAATGGATCATTGCCTGAAAGGGTTCTTTACAAGATGCTTGGTTTTGCTGATATTTCCAAAAGAAACCAATTATCTCCTTCCTTCCATAAGGATGTTGAAGTCGATGAAGAACTTCAGTTCGACAGTAGCATTTGTCAGTCTTCTTACCGTGGTGTTTTCGTTGTTCGTCTTGCTATTATGGTACGCTAATTTTGTTTATTGAAAGCAACTATAGAAATCGTTTCTTTGGGGGAGGTGGGGAGGGGTAAATATGCATAGTTCTTATTACAGTACCAATCAGTTTTGGCTGTTTTTTGTTTTGCTTGCCAACTTTGTTGATTCACCCCCATAGGAGAAAAACTTCTAAACTACTGGCATTAGCAGCCTATTTTATCTTCTTGCTAGTCTACTAGAAACATATTAAATTAAATCCTTTGTTTAATTTTCATCTTGAGCTGTCAATTTATTTCAATATCCCACTTCAAATATTTTACTGGTTTGAAAATTAAAAGGACAGTCCGGTATTGCACTCTGGGGAAGGCCGCACCCCAAGGGTTTGACGTAGACAGCCTAGCCTAATGTAAGAATTAGTGGCTGCTTCCATGGCTCGAATCCATGACCTATAGTCACACGGATACAACTGTACCGTTGCTCCTAGGCTCCCCTTCAGTGGTTGGAAAATTGAATCTTGATTTTTCATCTTGAGATAGTACAAGTGTTGGTTGGATATATAGTACAAGTGTTGGTTAGATATATATTGAGCTAAATGAGGTGGAAATATATTCAGATTCTTGATTTGGCCTTTTTCTTTATGGGTGTATGCAGGTCATGCTAGCTATTTTGATTGGAATGCTAACTTTATTAACATGGCATTTTACCAGAGTTTACACAACAAGGTCACTAAACACACTAGCATTTGGTCTTCGTCACGAACTTCTGCAGCGACCAATATTACGAATGTGGAACATTTTGAATTCTACTGTTGAAATAACCACTGCTCAGGTCAAGCTATCAGAGTATGTAATCAGAAAGTATAGCAAGCCTGTTGATCAAGCTCAACAAGTAGAGGTTATTTCTTTCTCCTCTTGCTTTCTTACTTTTTGGAAGCAGTGTTCAAGCTTCTCATTATCTAATTCTATTAATTTGATGTTTGCGCCTCAGCAGCTGTACGAATCCATGAAGGATGTAACGTGGGCTCTATTTGCAAGTCGGAAAGCTCTTAATTCCTTAACCATCAACTATAGAAATGGTTTTGTTCAGGCTTTCCACAGAGATCACAGGAGCAACAATACATTCTACATATACTCTGATCTTGCCAATTATTCTATAAGTGGTATATATGATGTTAATTTGTTATCGTCTCGTCAAGGATGGAATGATCAAACTATACACAACAACATCTCCGCAGTTTGGTACCGAGAACCCTTAGATCCCTCGACTGGAGAAAGGAATGGAAAGCGAAGCATAATCCCACCAGATGAGTTGATAAACATTGCTGGAATATCTCAAGTACCAGATGGTGCAGCTTCGTGGCATGTGGCTGTGAGCAAGTACACAGACTCGCCGTTGCTTTCAGCAGCGCTGCCAGTTTGGGATCCATCAAACAAAAGCATAGTTGCTGTTGTTGGAGTTACTACAGCTCTTTATAGTGTAGGTCAATTGATGAAAGAAATTGTTGAATTCCACAGTGGTCACATTTATTTAACCTCTCAGGAGGGATGGTTGCTCGCTACTTCCACGAATTCCCCTCTCTTGATGAATACTACGAAAGGACCAAAGCTAATGATGGCTATTGATTCTGAAGACCCAGTTATACGGTCTGGAGCTGAGTGCTTACAGAAAGAATATGGAAACAGGCTTCCCCCAAGTCAAGAAGTGCACATAGAGAATGCTAAACTTGGGAACCAGCTCTATTATATTGACTCATTTTTCCTGCACTTAAAGAGACTTCCAATGGTAAATTGTTAGCTTAGCACAAGTTCAGTATCATGGTTGGTTAAGTTCGAGGCAAAATTATCAGACGTCTTACTGATCTGCAATCTTTGCAGGTAGGAGTTATCATTATTCCAAGGAAATATATAATGGGGAAGGTAGACGAGAGGGCTATCAAGACTCTAGTAATATTGATCTCAGCATCAATATGCATCCTAATCATTGGATGTGTCTGCATCTTCGTACTGACAAATGGAGTGTCAAAAGAAATGAAACTTAGAGCACAGCTGATAAGCCAGTTTGATGCAAGAAGGAAGGCAGAGGCATCGAGCAATTACAAAAGCCAATTTCTAGCAAACATGAGGTGAATATTCATCAGTCCTTTATTATTATTAGCTTAAAATATTTGTACCTGCTGTGGGGGGTTTTAGTGCATTAATAATGGGTTAAATTCTAGCAGATCTTCAAAAGAGAAATAATTGCACTGTTTATGTTTACACAGCTCATATTAGCAAGTGACGGCCATCTTCTGAAAATAAATTATCTGAAATAAAGCTATCAGACATTTCAGCAGTGTCTATCCTTTGGTCTAATTTTTTGCTCGCCATAGTTGTTTTAAAAATTGCATCAGAAAACAGACGAATTCCATGAAAATATGAACTTTTTTTGCAAAATAAATAATGACTGGTAGGCATTATTAGTACCTGAATTGTTACTTGACAAATTAAGGTTCAACATCTGCACGAAATATTAACCAACACGTGCTCCCTTCAAGTTCAGCAGAATTTGCATTAACATTTTTGCTTGTTCAACGAAGCACGCTTTTTCTGAGCTTTTAGCTTTTTGTTTATATTTCCTTTCTTTTGGACTGCTTTCTACTTTTAACTCGATGATATAGACAATAATTAGCTAAACTTCCACTCTTCTATTCTAGATCTTGACTTAGGGTCTGATTCATTGTGATCAGTTGAAAGTTTTAGTTTCTTTTAGCTGATATAGACAATAATTAGCTTTTAGCTGTACATTTCTACAGTTACTTCATGCTTTGTTTTTTCACAGTCATGAATTACGAACACCTATGGCTGCAGTTATTGGCTTGCTGGACATCCTTATAAGTGATGGTTATCTTACAAATGAGCAGTATGCAACTATTACTCAGATTCGTAAATGCTCAACCGCTTTGCTTCGGCTTCTGAACAACATTTTGGATCTCAGCAAGGTAAGATGCAAAAGCAAACTAAGGAAATATCAACACGTTTGTGAACACTGATATAGCACATTGACAACTCTTTTGATGATATATTGGAAAGAGTTTACTCTTTGATTGGCTAAAGTTACCTCACTGTTCCTTGGAGAAACTATAGTAGCAATGAAATAGCACGATAGATTTTCATGGACCATTTTGGGTAACGTTGCAGCAGGCTTAAGCTTGTTCTTCAAATAATAGTTTTAAATTAGACCTGAGAAAAATTATATACATCATCTTATACTTTTTGCACAGGTAGAATCTGGAAAACTGGTGTTGGAAGAAACAGAATTTGACTTGGCTAAAGAACTTGAAGGACTTGTTGATATGTTCTCTGTCCAGTGCATTAATCACAATGTTGAGACAGTTCTAGATATCTCCGGTAGAGCCTTTGTTCTCCGTACAACTGTAGAAAATGCAAAAGAATTATGATTAAGAGTTGAATTTGAGACTCTTCGCATTGTTTTCTAAAGACATATTGTGTTTTCATATTTCTATCCGCAGATGATATGCCAAAATTAGTTAAAGGAGACTCTGCCAGAGTTGTTCAAATTTTCGCAAATCTAATTAGCAATTCTCTCAAGTTTACTACCTGTAAGTGCACCTTTTTAATACATACATTTGCAAGTTCTTTCATTTGTCCTCATAATTGGTAAAGCCCTTACAAGAATTAAGTAGCGTGATTCTACCGACCCTATACCACCTCTGATAAAATGAAGAGATTAGGGTCTTGATAAATAAAATTTTCTTGATGGACAAGTGCATTTGGTGATTTTACAACTTGAAATACCTTACAGCGGGCTACATCATTCTTCGGGGATGGTGCGAGAGTGCAAACACTTTTTCTCGCACAGGGAATTTTCCACTTAATCAGAAAGACTCTTGGTCTGCTCCTAAAGTAAAGTTGAAAAGACAAGAAAGCCAGGGAAAGAAATTGTCCAAGAAAGATAACAAAATGATCTTGTGGTTTGAAGTTGAGGACTCTGGTTGTGGTATGAAATAACCATTTAAACTTATTTCCCCACTTGCTGCTACTGCATATTAACTCTCTCTCTGGATATTTTCCTTTTTGTTGCTCTAGGAATTGATCCAAGTAAATGGGAATCTGTATTTGAAAGTTTTGAGCAAGCTGATCCTTCAACAACTCGCTTGTAAGCAGTTTTATCATTGTCATCTATTGGGTAAACTTTGTTAGTTAGTTAACAGTATGCATGTATGACTGAATGAATTTACTTCCTGCACACCTTAAAGCTATTTAATACCTAACTAAATATATTTCATGGTTTTGATTACTTTCATACTCAGGCATGGTGGCACTGGCCTTGGACTATGCATTGTACGTACCCTGGTGAGTTCAACTTTTTCCTGTTTCAAATAAATAAGTTTCAGGAATTTGAGACTTCGAATTCGCAAGAAAAAATGTTTCAAATTGGATTTGGCTTGAAAAATAGTTCAAGTTCTATCTTTATGATTTTCTGGACTTGATGACGTCTTAAGCTCCTTACAAGCCAAAGGATGGCATAAACAACAACTCTCAAACCAAAATTCCACACTGTTCATCATTTCTAAAAAGGTTCCCCTTGGAATAGGCTTTAAGCATACAAGTGAAGAATATTGACTGCCTTGCCAGTTTCTAATGATGATAGGATGATATGCAGGTTAACAAAATGGGTGGAGAGATTAAAGTTGTAAAGAAAAATGGACCGGGAACAGTGATGCAACTATACCTTCAACTAAACTGTCCTGCAGAAGTTACTGGACACCACTGCCAGTTCAATTTTGAAGAACATAAACTGAGGGTAAGTAGAACTACGAAATGATGTGTCTGTAGTGCTGCACCTACGCAATGATGTATTTGTCGGAATACACAGAGCATGACCAAACCATCTTAGGCTAACTTATCTAATTACTTATGTCATATACATCTGCGTGAGTTAGTTGCATTCTCTGTGGACTCGATCATCTTTAATCCTGTATATACTGGTCTTACTGCACGTCCATCATAGCATTCAAATTTCTAAGACACCTAGGCCCAGTATTTACACACATGTAACATTGTTGGTCTTCTGATTATTCTAAAAAGTCGCACCTTACTTTGCTAGCCTGCAAAACTCCTCCATTTCAGTCATCCTATTTGAATTCTATGTATTACATCTTCATCTATGATACTGTTCTTCTAATGACTGAACCTAGATATCTAAATTGCCTTCATTTTAAGCACACAATCTCGTCTAATCTCAGTTCACCTCCATTGTTATGGGACTAAACTTGCAGCGGATATATTCTGTCTTACTTCTGCTTATCCTAGAACTTTTCCGCTCTACATTTGTGTTCCATATTCCAACTTTTGGTTGAATACTTTGCTAGTTTTGTCAATTAAAACAGTATTATATGCAATAGCATGTACATTTTAATCTCAGCATGTATGGTAGTGGTCAGTTCATCCATAAATATGTAACAAGTATAGACTCAAGGAAGATCATCGGCATAAATTCACGGTTATGGGAAGCTCTTTCGTATCTCCACTCCTGTCTCACCCTTGTGATCGCTCCCTCATACAATTCTTTGTGGCAAATGTATAATTGATACGGATTCTTCCCTTTGCAAGCACCCATCAAAGTACTTTTTTGGCACTTTATCATGTGATATCCCTACTTCATTATCTTATCATGATCCATCTCCAACTAGCCCTTACAGTCCCCAGCACCCTCATTAAGAATGGTTAAATTACTTTGAACTTTTGAAAACCCTCATGTACCTTGAGTTCAAATGATTACTGTTTGAAATTAGATGACACACTTTCCTATTAGTCCGTTCCAAAAAGAATGACACATTTCTACAATTGGAAATAATTCAACTTTAAACTCTTCATTTTACCAATTTTACCCTTAATGAGAAGCTTTTATAACCACACAAATGCCAGGGCCTCACAAAACTTTTACCCCTTAAGCTTTTAAGACCACAAGTTTCAAAAGTCTTCTTTTTTTTTCTTAAAATTCGTGCCGAGTCAAACTACCTCATCTAAATTGAAACGGAGGGAGTATAAGATTGTGAAAGTCTGAGCAATTGTACATAATGGAACTTGAATGCAGGTGTTGCTTGCACTCAATGGCAGAATGAGTAGAGAAATAATGTCCCAGTGGTTAGAGAGAAATGGGGTGCATACTTGCGGAGCATCTGATTGGAATGAGCTCACTCAAATTCTTCAGGGGATTTCTATATCCAAAAGCCATTTGCAAGACGTTCCTTGTGAATGTTTAGAACCTGAAGATTTGAGCATTCAAGATCCTAGTGCCCCATCACTTCTTGTCATAGTTGTAGACATTGGCATACTTGACTTGAGCACAAATATATGGAAGGAGCAGCTAAATTTTCTTGATAAATACTACGGCAGAGCAAAGTTTGCATGGATTCTTTACCATGACACCCCCAGTACCATTAAGATGGAACTGCGAAGGAGACACCTAGTTATGGTCAATAGACCACTATATAAAGGGAAAATGATTCAGATTTTGGAAGCTATTATAAAAGAAAAAAATCTTGAGCTGCATTCTTTTGACAGTGCAACAGTAGAAGGAGATTTGCATGATTGTCTTGAAATTGATCCTAACCACTCTGACATTGCCTGCTCAGATGATTCTGACAAGTCAGATAACGGAAATGAAAAATGTGCAAGTGCCTTCCTTTCTGAAAAAAATAGGGAAGAAAATTTTGCCAAAGCCTCTCTCTCACATTTTGGGACATTAAATAACTACTATATTGACTTCAATGAAGAAAACACTTCGGACATGAATGATCTAGGACAAATGAGGAATAGAGAACGTCATTTGACAAGCACTGCCACCAAAGAGGTCACTAATGCCTGCTCAGATAAGATGGCAGACCAGAAATCTCTAGCTGATCTACGTATACTGCTTGCTGAGGATACTCCAGTGCTGCAAAGAGTAGCTAGAATAATGCTGGAAAAATTGGGAGCTAAAGTGGTTGTTGTAGGAGATGGACTGCAGGCAGTGGATGCACTAAAACCCATGTCTAGTTCTGATGAATGTAGAAATGAATCTCTTCAGGAAGAAGGCAGTTCAATTACCCCCCAAGCTGAAAGCGCTGATTCCCTTCCTTATGACTTGATCCTCATGGATTGTCAAGTAAGTCGTTCACGACTTTTACATAATAATCCCTCCTTTTCATCTTATACAACAATATTTGATTGGCCACGGATTTCAATAAAGAAATAAAAACTTTTTGCATGTGCCAAAAGTACTCTTAGAATTTAGAACTTGTGGTTCTGAACATGCCATGCCATGATATTTCTATGGCTATAAGAGCATGTCGTTAAGGGTAAATTAGGAAGTTTATAGTTAAAAGAGGTACTAAATATAGAAATGTGTTATTGCGTGTTTAATTCTAATTCTCTCCAGATGATTATTCTAAGAGTTTTAGAAACATTTCTGCTAACAGATGCCGAAGATGGATGGTTATGAAGCAACAAAGGCAATTAGAAGAGCGGAGATGGGGACAGGAACACACATACCCATTGTTGCACTGACAGCTCATGCAATGTCATCAGATGAAGCAAAATGCTTACAGGTTGGTATGGATGCTTATTTGACCAAGCCCATCGACAGAAAGTTGATGGTTTCCACCATTCTTTCCTTGACCAAGAGAAAATCCTAACCGTCATACCTCTCCAAAAACAGTAGAAACAAATAAAAATGGAAGGGCTCGTGAGCTTGAGCAGAGTTTTGATTAGCAAAAGTTTTGCAATCTGTACAGGAAATGTTCTAACTTTGTATCTGTTCTATAGCTAATGCAGAAGTAGATTAATAAGTGTCTACAACACTGCACGCGCTGGCTTTTTATTTTATTTTTATAGTTAGCTTAAGCAGAGTGTTGATTAGCAAAAGATATTAGCATCTGTACAGGAGATGTATGTATTGTTGTAAAAAAATATATTGGTTATGGAGAGTAATAATATTTAGCTTGAGGCGTGTCTGTCCTTAATATTTCGCACACACCATGATAAATAAAATTAGGTATATCCCTCAGGATTCAACAAGCTCTTCCAGTATAAATTAGGAGTATAAACAACAAAGATTAATCAAAAGAAAATCCACCACAATAAAAAAAAATATGAGAAGAAAGTTTTTTCTTTTTTCACTCTTCACTAAAATGAACACAAGGCTCTATATATATATATATATATATAGTTCAAAATAGAATACATCTGATAACTAAGAGAAGCAAACTTTATCATTAGTAAATCCATGAAAATATCAATAATATTAAGACTAGTAAATAGTCAGTTACATTTGTCAAATAACGTTCAACAATTAAAGTATGCAATAGCCAAATTCATTTGGTCAAAGTTGAATTCAAAACTTTTCAACTTACAAATATTAAAAATATATTCCAATTGATTAGTATAATAAAGACCCATTAATATAATATTAAAAGAATGAACCTAGCCATCAATTTGAATATTGTTTTTTGAGTTATCAAAATTATTTATATAACATGTATCACATTGAACACTAATTTTGTATCTGTTATAGTTTATGCAAAAGTGTGTAATAAGCGTCTTCAATATTACTTACTGCTGGGTTTTTCTTCCTTTTTTCCCAACTTTGTTTCTGTTACTTATGCGGCATATGCGAAAATTAACTTCTAATTTCTGAACAATCTTTGACGTGCAAATTATTAAACCAGGGAAAAAATTTATTTTAAAAAAGAAGTTAATATAGACAAGACAAAATGTGTAAAAAGAAAGAATACGGCAAGCCCGATAACTTTATTGTCGCAAGGATATATCAAAAACAAAAAAGGAGCAACAAGAGAGTGTATGTGTGTGTGTCCGTGTTAAAAAAAAAAAGAAAAGAGGAAAAACGATGGCCCATGCAGGTCTCGAACCTGCGACCTTCGCGTTATTAGCACGACGCTCTAACCAACTGAGCTAATGGGCCTATGCCGATTCTCTAGAAATATATCTTATAAAACCAAATACAATTTAAAATTGAGGTTAATTTAGCATTTGAGGGAGAAGCAGCAGGAAGAAAACCCATAATTCAGGCATGATGAAGGACGATTACGAGGTACCAACCTTTCTGCTTTCTGCCGTTTTCCTGTTAACTGTTTCATCTATATTGAGTCTGATATCCTTTTGCTATGTAACACTAGGTATTTTGATTTGATTCTCGATTGCGGCTTTAAACCTTCTGCTTTTGGTTTTTATAGATTCTCGACATTGTTTGTGTTTTTTGAAGCTTTAACTGGAGCTTCTTATTACCCCTTTTGTGTTTTTCTTTCAAGTTTATTAAAAAATTTAGTCCTTATCTCGGATGCAGTTGAACAATTCTAACTGTAATTTGTTTTTGTTTTTTTGGAAGAAGTGATGCCATATAAGATGACAATAAAGTTGGTTTGTTTGTCAATTGGAACCAGTAGTTCCAAACATAACTTACCCATAAGCATGGAAGAAACTATATTGAGCCTTGGATCTCGAAATACCGATTCACTAGGTAGGGGTAACGTCTGCGTATATACTACCCTTAGTATGGGAGTATACTGGGTATGTTGTTGTTGGATCTCGAAATCCTGTGGCCTTAGTAGCATTTGAGTCTAGAATGATTATCAAAATTGGGTTAAAAAGAATATATCAAAATTAGGTAATTTTCAAAAGTGGGTTTTTTAATAACGATGGTATTTGATATAGGTACCAGGTAACACTGCCAACCAAAGCTTAGGCTAATGGGAAGAAGTGTTTCGAGCAAGTAGTGATTTTGATTTCTAGATTCTAGCTTTGCCTTATCTTGTCATAGATCACCTCCTTAAAGGCAATTGCAGGGTTTGCAATAGGTGGTGAAGGCTTTAGGAGGCAAATCCTCCCTTAATCTTTCTTTAAAAAAGCTAACAAAAAGAAAAGGAGATTTATTTCCTCAGATTGAAACTATGACTAGTTCAAATTGGTGAACTGCCTAGCTAAAGAAAGGAACCGGTAATCAACTTGAAAAAGGATAATCAAGATTTACATCTTTTGGCAGTAATAAAATTCTGTATAGGAAAATTTGATTGTTAATAGTTGAAAGTGGAAATACCCACTAAGTGAGAGAGTTTTCTTCATCTCTCTAAGGATTGATGGAAGTGTTTGACTGCAAAATAAGCGTCTTGTATAATATAGGCATAATTATTTTATAGTTTTTGGTGTAGCCATGAAGTTTTTTGTATTGAGTGACATTAGCAGACCATGTTATTGTGTATGTTCTCTATTTTTTTGTATACGGTTTGTATACAGGAGTTTTTCCCACGTGATTAAATTATTTACCTTAAGAAACAATTCTCCTTGGGATTGGTTTGATGATTATTGTTTTGTTAAGCATCTGTAGTCATGGGTTTTGGGTTTTTGATACATGTATTAGGGACGCCGCTGGTGCATAAATAATTGACATAACCCCTCTAAGATGGAAATAAGCATGGCTAGAAGCTTGGCCATGTATATAAGATTTTATTGCTGACTTTAGTTACCTGAAAATATTTTCCTTATTTTAGGAGTGACCACTGCTTGCTGAAAAGTTTGTGTTTGGTTACCATGCAATGTGCATGAGGATCCTTTGCAAATTTCATCTCTATATTGTGCTATTAGCTTTAACTCTCATATAAAATTCCAGGTTGAAGAAAAGAAGCAAGCTGCTGCAGATGTCTTGTTTCAATATTCAAATTTTGTGATGGCCTGTATTGGTAATCAAGTTCGACCTTGTGACTTGAGACTGCATTTGATGAAAGTAAGGTGCATTAATGAATTTTTTTGTTGTATCAGTGTCACATGGGAACAATCTCATGAGTACAACGTGTGATAACCACTCAAATTTGAGGATCTCAGCCATTTCAACCAAATAATGACTCATAGTTGACAAATTTCTAACAGCATGTAAAAGCACAGCAGCCATTAGGGACAAGTGAAAGAACTATTTGTTTTCTGCTTCCGCTTTTTTCCCAACTCTCTTTTCTTTTGCCATTTCTTTACTCTTTGTCCTCATCACTGCACTAAATCTGGATTTGGTCCCATCTTGTCCTTACTTGTTGTTCTCCTTATAGTATTCTACTGTAAGTTGCCATATTTTTCTTAATGAAAACTGCTGCATTGTTTTGGAAAAAAAAAAAAAAAAAAAACTGCTGCATGTAACCCTGTGCAA